>PVJI01005928.1:0-91352 GCA_004026765.1 Micronycteris hirsuta
TCCCTGTTTTTCCCTGCCTCAGCCCTGGGTCCGCTGTTCTCCGGGGACCCTGGTTCTTTTCGTGGAAAATTGTACTTAGAAACCAAGATCTGGAGCCACATGTGCTGTTTGCTGTTGAGCCATCTCAGTGACATAGCTGGAGAAGGCATGTATGTCTGTACATGTATGCCACCTGTATATCCATCTATACCTGTATTTCTGCATGTAGCTCTGTGTGCACACACATACCCATGCGTGTACACGCACATTCCCCTTGCAGCCCTGACCCACAGGGTCGACTACAGTTCCTTCCTTTCCATGTGTGTAGCTCCCTTCTCTGAGACCGGAAGCCAGGCACTCCTTATCTTCCAGATGTTTGCTTCCTCGCGTGCTTGCTCTCCCGGGGTACTCTTCCTGCCACTGCGTCCTGCTCCCCCACAACACCACAGCACCGTGCCCCTCTGCTCCGGAGCAGACGCTTGGTGCTGGACCATGCGCCCACAGCACCCCCAGGGAGGTCCTCATCCTGCTTGGCTTCGGGCACCTCGTGCCAGCACCCCAGTTCTTCATCGTCTCACTTGGGGTGCCACACTTTGTGCTGTGACACCCTCCTCATTCTGCTCGGCTCTGAGGCCTGGGCAGGGCTGCTCCTCACTTAGGCCCCCTTCTTGCGCCCCTACCGTGGACACCTTTCCCTCCCTCCCTGCTAATGGGTTCTTCTGCCATTAGCCCTGTTTTCCTGAGAGACCCTTAACCTCACGGGCTCACCTGTGCTCCTCTTCTGGAGACACTTGAGTCTTCTTAGCGCCACTCCCTGTGTGCTCACCGTTGTGAGTGATAGGCTGGACCGTACACTCCCGATTTCCCCAGGGCTTTGGGGAACTCTGTCCCGCCTGCTGCTTAGTGAGGTCCCTTCCCGAGTCCCTGCACACTGCCTGCCCTACAGAGTGTCTCGGGGGTGTGCAGATGTCCGCCCTAGGTGCGGCAGCGCCTCCTGGGGTGGAGAGCTGGGGTGGGGGTGGGGCTGGAGGGGGGTGCAGGGCACCTGGAGCCAGGCCCTGTGGTTCTCAGTTCTTCGCTGCTCCTTGGTCCATGGGGCCTTGTGATTTGTGTCCCCTCTTTGATTGGAAGCGCTGGGGTCTGTGGCATTTTGGTTTCACCCTCCAGGTGGGATGATGCGTTTGGGCTCTTAGAGTTCCTACAGAGCACCAGCGTTCCGAAATCTAATTTCAAGTCCTAACACTGCCATATTCTATGGAAAATACACAGTATATGAGCATGCGTACAGTAATTCACAGAAAATTGATTTTTGCAAGATTTTTTTTCTTAAATTTTAAGTAAAATATTTTTTCAGATTATATTTGCTTCTAATTTAAACCAAGGACATAGTTTTTAAAACCAGGCTAAAAATGATGAGTATTGCCTTTTGGAACTTTTCACTTATTAATTAAACCAAAAGTGGGACTGGTTACAGAATTTGAACTTGAACTCATTCATGAATCAGTCAGTCGTATTAGTACAGATCTGCAGGAGTTGTTACTCAAGAAAGACTAAAAGATTAGCGGCAGTGTGGGCAGGATAATGAGGACTCTTCAGCTAAAAGAGGGGGAAGCCGCTACTAAGTATAGTTTTTAAAGGTTTTTAAATGCCTAATTTTGAAATGAATTAGGCATCTTGGTTTTTAGATTTTCACTCTGGATCTTCTGAGTGTATTTATAGAGCTTCCAGGCAATTATGAATAGAGATACAAACAGCAAGGACAGTTCTGTTTCCCTGCTTCTGTCTGGAAGAGACTGAGGCCGGACTCGCTGGCTTTGGTGCAGGCTGGACGCCCTCTTTGGCAGGCTGATGTGTAGAACTCGGAGTTGGAAGCAGCATTGATTTTTAGGACCAGGACAGCTGTCCTGTCGATCCATGAGAATCAGGATACCTTTCGAAAAGCCTCAGATAGTCCTCTTTCATTGGGTTCCCATCTGAGGCTGCCTTGCCCCAGGTGTGGCCTGCGAGTGACATGGAGTTTGAAGTGATTCTGGGGGTTGTTCGAGAGCCGAGGGGCCCTGCCACGACAGCCAGCCCGCAGTGCTGACAGGCAGCCTGCGGCGGAGGATCTGCTCGCCTCCCCTGTGCACGCGGAGCACTCGACAGTGCTTGGGTGCAGGGCCTGTGGCCGTGCTGACCTGGATTTTAAAGTCCCCGCTTGCCTAGCTGACTGCGTCACCGCGGCAACTTCCTGAGCTGTCTGACTCTCAGTCTCTTCCTCTGTGACATGGGAGGATCTTCCCCCAGTGTTCCGAGTGTTTGGGGATGCCATGTAGGCCATGCCCAGAGACCTGCCGGGTGGCTCCGTGCTGGGCGTCTCCTGGAGTGTCCCCAGCCTGGAGCTATCAAGTGCTGCGGCTGCTGCGTTCTCCATTACTAGACACATTTTGCCATATAAATGAAAGGGATTGATTAACTTGCTTTCACAGTGACTTATTTATTTTTAGGATACTGAAGTGTATAAAGCTACAGTAAAAGACGACCTTACCAAGTGGCAGAATGTTCTGAAAGCCCATAGCTCTGTGGACTGGTTAATAGTGGTAGTTGAAAATGATGCCAAGAGAAAAAACAAAACCAACATCCTTCCCCGAACTTCTATTGTGGACAAAATAAGAAATGATTTTTGTAATAAACAGAGTGACAGGTAAGTGATCTTTAATTTCACCTCATTGGGCTGGTCCCTGGATAACACAGATTACTGGCTTTGGGTACTGACACACGTGTGTTCTGAGCGACTGGTGTGCCTGACTCTGGAGCGTGTGGGGGTGCTGAAGGGAGGACAGGGTCCCTCTCCTGCTGGAGTTCCTGGTCTGGCAGGTGAAACCTGCACACAGAACCCCCCCTGGAGAGGCCACACACAGCGCGTCCCCTTTCTGGAGCGCGACGATGGGTGTCAGCGTAACCAGGGCTTCGAGGAATGTTCCTGCGGGCAGCAGGGCTCCTTAGAAACAGGGTTAGCAGTGCTGGCCTCCCCTCCTTCAGAATCTGTCAGCGGGGCCGCCGAAGCCTTGGTGGTAACTGTTGCGTAGACTGACCCCCCTCTTACTTGCTGCCCCCTCCGCCCAGGGACCTGTTCTCTCTCCTGGGGGTGGCACACTTCTTTCTTTTCAGTGATGCTGTTCCTGGCTGTGCCGGCCTGCGTGTTTCTCAGCGCTGTGAATTTGGGTCTGTGTTGTGTAGTTTGGTACTTCAGTTCACCCAGGTCCTGTGGGTGCAGTGGGAAGCGTGGTCCCTGCTCTTTTATAGTGTGGCGTAGTGCCAGAGACGGGCATTGCCTCACACCGAGGTCACCACAGCCGTAGTCACCACCATCGCAAGTGCTAGACCAAGGGGTCCGGGTGCGGCAACAGCCTGGGAGAGATGCCGGCTTGCTCCTGGGCTGGGAGTGGGGGTGCTGCCCTGGGGGCACAGCGGCAGGCAGCGAGGCTCAGGAGTGAAAGACATGAAGGAAGAGTTCCTGGGGTTGGCGGGGAGTGGCTATTGTATTTTTTGGACTATAAGATGCACTTTCCCCCCAAATTTGGGAGGAAAATGGGGGTGCATCTTATAGTCCAAATGTGGCTGAATTATAGTCTGAATGTTATTTATGTTATTAAATATTTTACCACATTTTTTTGCTTCAAAAATTTTTTTCCTATTTTCCTCCTCTAAAACTTAGGTGCGTCTTATGGTCCAAAAAATACGGTAGTTTATTCTGTGACTGTGTCCTGTGTCAAGATCACCCAATGAACTGACAGTTATTTAGGGGAAGGAGCCATATGTGGGCTTCTACAGTAATGTTCAAACTTGCTTTATAGCTTGGGTACAATGTTAGATCGTTGAGCTTACGGTTTATCTTTGAGAAATTTCATGCAATCTGGACTTGTGGGAGTTTTTCCTTAGGGTTGTCCATTCACAAATTAGTTATCCCAAAGGAGTCAGCCTAGGAGCTTATTAGCAAGATGCTCCATAACTGAGTGGCCTGTCCCTCTCTGTGACTCAGGGATGCTAATTGTTTTGTTCTGCAAGAAGGAGGAGCAGGGAGCCGGGAGCCTGGGGGGCAGGGGGAGCGGGGCTGCTGCAGATCCGATGCAGTGGCCTGGAGTGCTGTAACAGAGCAAGAGAGATGCTTGTGTGGATTCTGTTAGGTAACTAAGTTGGTATTAATAGAGTGTGTTAGTCTAAACTCATGATACATTCAAATTTGTATGATAAATTTTTTGAAGTGCCTGTTGATTACTTTTAATACAATTTTTATCTAATTGCAAAAGTTATGTTTCTGCTGAGCCCATTTAAAACTAACTTGTGTTTAATGACTATTCTTTATACGTAAAATTTAACTTACCAAATTTTTAAGATTTTATCTCCAATATTTAAGCATGTCTTCTGTCACTTTGATTTTCATTAATTTGCAAAGCTATCTTTGACAAATCTGTATTTTTTTTAAAAAGATTTTATTTTTATTTATTTTTAGAGAGAGGGGAAGGGAGGGAGAAGGAGAGGGAGAGAAACAGCAATGTGTGGTTGCCTCTCACATGGCCCTCATGGGGACCTGGCCTGCAACCCAGGCATGTGCCCGACTGGGAATCGAACCGGGACCCTTTGGTTCCCAGCCCGCGCTCAATCCACTTAGCTACACCAGCCAGGGCACAAATCTGTATTTTTTAATGTAAAAACTGGGGCAGATTTTCATGAATTTGAATTTAGTAACATCTTTATTGACAATTATTTTATTAGAAAATGTAATTTCTGCCTTTGGAAATATTGGAACACCTGGTCCTGAAGTGGCTTACAATTTTTTAAATTTCTGATTACAGATATTTACAGGTTTATTATAGAATTGTTAGAAAAAGGCAGAGAGCAGAAAGAAAATAGATACTAACTTTTAGTATTCAGTATGTATCTTTCAGATGTTTTCTCTTCATACATGTGCACCTGTGTGCATGTGATGTGCTGTGGACACAGGGTTTGTACTTGCCTTTTTCGTAAATATCACTGTACATTCTGATAGTTTTTTCTTTGACAGTAAATGTATTTCTACACCACTGTGGTTAGTGAGCTTAAGATATTCTGTCGTATTAATGTACTGTAAGTTATCTGTACCATCCTCTGTGGGGCTTATAAGTTATTGCTTATTTATTATAAACAACAATATTATAAATAATATTCTAGCTCCAGTGTTGTGTATATCCTTATTATTTCCTTAGAATAAGTCCCTGAAAGGGAAATTGCTTGGAAAGGGTTTTGTGCTCATTTGGGCCTTTGGTAAGTATTGCTGGTGGGCTGCCCGTGCCGCCCGGCTGTCCCAGGGCCTGGCAGAGGCCCGGCCTGGAGCTCCTCGTTGCCCTGCGCCTCTGAGCAGCTGCCCGGGGCCGCCCGGACTCTGAGGATGTGGCTCCTCCCCCGCAGGCCCCCACCACCCCTGACTTGAACTGTTTTGGATTCTCCCTTTCTGAGTTAAGCGTCTAGGCTTAACATGAATTTCTTCAGCATGGTGCTTTTTATTATAAAAAGATCTGGTAACATCGAACGTTGAAAGGCATTATCAGGGGTAGAGAAAATAATGAACACATTGCCTGGTAAGCACCAGGACGCTGAGACAAATATTGTTTTGGTGGTTGGCATCTGTGTCAGTTTTCTTTTCCATCTACCCCGATAGGTGTAGGGTCTCTCTGTGTCTCATGCTGGGTGTGGTTGGGAATCATGCTGACGATTACAGTCTTTGAGAGGCCCTTAAGGGTAAGCTGCTGAATTGGTGAATTCTAGCAGCTCATATGGTGAATAAACACATTAGTCCTCTGAGGGGAAGGACTTTGGGGTGAGTGGGCTGGACCCCTCTGTCTTTTGGGGAAGAAACCGTGTCCAGGACAGGGCGGGAAGGTGGGTGGAGTGGCTGGAATTAAAGCCAGCTACCGACTTCTCAGCTTCCTTTTTGGTGCTGACTCTTCCCCACGGACTTCCTCCCAGCTCTTGTCCAGGGGCTGCGCGTCCCATGGAGTCAGCCCTTCCTCCAGAGGGTGTGGAGGGTGCAGAGAAGTAAAACTTAGAATCTGCTCATTTCGCTACTTGTTGGTGATTCAGGTAAAATATTTACTGAGAAGAGATGTTGAAACTCATAAAATATATTTTAAAATTATTTCTGAGTTCAGACTTGTTCATCTTTTTTCTAAATTATTATCAAGGAAGGATAAGGAAAGTGACCTTTTCTAACCTGTTGGGTGGATATGTAGCCATTTCCAAATCCACCGGAAACTCTTGTAGTATTATGCCTTTGATATTTGTACACGAATACAAAGTCTTTTCATAGTGAAATCGTGTCATACCTACATGTTAAGCCACTGTTCCTCTAAGCTTTTATTTATTATTTGTTCATTCACCTTGCTCTTGAGGAGCTCACAATCTGGTGGGAGGTGGCCCTACAAAGGGAGTAAGTGTTCACAGCGGACACTCAGTGCAGGGGGTGCCGAGAGGGCAGAGTGGGCACAGCAGCTGGGGGATGGCGGGGAGAGGGGTTCAGTGAGGATGTGTCAGCTGAGCTGGGTTTTGAAGGGGGAATAGGAGAAGTATCCTTGGTAAAAATAGGGGAGAACGCGGGAAAGTCAGTGGGCTACAACTGGAAACAGTAAGAAGTAAAGCTAGGCACCTTGGCTGACCCAGTTGTGATGGTCCTCACATGCTGTGTTAAGTAATTTAAATTTTAGCTTGTCAATTACAAGGAACCAAAAGAGGCTTTTGAAGGAAGCAGGGGAAGTGAGATTTGGGAACTGAGTGTGACATGATCATGTTGTTTTACAGAGAACCTAGAGGCAGAGTCCAAGACTCAGGGCTCATCCTAAACCTTGTCCTCCTTTCCAGTCTGTTCTGCAGTGGTCCTCCTCGGAACAGCACTTGCTGCTTGTGTGGCACTAAACCTTTTCCTCGCCTGATTTCTCACCACCTGCCTAATGTTTTTCACCAGCTAAAGAAGGAAGACAGAAAGGAGGGAGGAAGGGGAGAAAGGAAGGGGAGGAAGAAAATCATCGGGAGGAAAAACGGGGCATGATGCTGTGCTTGGAGAGTATTTTCCAGGTAGTCTGCTTATGTCTCTGCAGGTGTGTTGTACTCACCGACCCCCTGAAGGACTCTTCTCGCACTCAGGAATCCTGGAACACCTTCCTGACCAAACTCAGGACCTTGCTTCTTATGTCTTTTACCAAAAACCTAGGCAAGTTTGAGGACGACATGAGAACCTTGAGGGAGAAGAGGACTGAGCCAGGCTGGAGCTTTTGTGAATATTTCATGGTTCAGGTACTTGACCAATGATAGAGCTGGACGGTTTCCTCCTTCCTTTCCTCCCTCCCTCCCTCTTTCTCTCTAAGTAAGGCCGCTCTCTTGTGGTAAGTCTTATTGGCATAGTTTTTAAGACCAGGAGACTATGTAGTAACTAACAGATGTTTCTGTCTCTTGGCTTAGCAAGCAGGAGACAGAGATTACCATTCCTGAGTAGCTGCATCATCAGTCCCTGGAGCTTCAGCACGGGGCACCTAGCCTTTCATGAAATGACCTTGCCCTCAGCGTGCCAGGCCTTCTGGGGCGCCTGCCATGGGCGTGCTTGGAGATGCCATGACTGAGGGACCCCAGCGGCTGTGAGGGTCGTGGTGGGAGAGAGGCCCGCTACGCCCACCCCGTGACTGCGCTGTGACCTCCTAGGCCCCGTTCTCTCTGGTTTCGTTTTGTGATCAGTCTAGGGTTTCAGTAAAAGGTAGCCTTAGGTTAGTTTCTTTACAACAGTTTTTAAAAAGTTTAGATTTTAAAACCTGTAGTCCATAACAGCTCTGTGCCTGTTTAAGAAGAGTCTCAATAAACAAAGGGGTGGTAATGGTGTAGTCTGGGGGAGGGGGGCCTTCCTGACACAGCAGAGAGGGACAGAATGTTGCTCTTAGGGCTCCTTGTTTGTACAGGTATTCACCATATTTTGAAAAAGCTTATTTTTTACATTTAAATATCACTTGTGTATTAATTACTGAAGAAATAATACACTTTGAACAAATAAGTACCAATTCTGATTAGAAATTTTGATGTTCACCTCTTACTCTGACTCTTTCACCGTAGTGGCATCTGGAGGGTTGGGTGACAGCAGGGAACTGGAATGTTCCCAACCTCCTGTGTGGGTGGCCTGCTGCGGGCCTTTCAGGTTCCTGCCTCTTCACCCTTCGAGTGTGTTACACTCGGTTTCTCAGAGTTACAGACAAGGAAGGGGGTTCTAAATGGACGCAGTGGTGTTGGGTTAGAATCGGAGTGTCAGTGTGAACCCACAGTGTGGTGGGTGGGTAGGTGGGTGGGTGGATGGATGAGTTGATTCAGAAATAGAGGGGTGTGTGTGTGTGCGTGTGTTAGTACACATACATGCACACTCTGTCTTCTGACAGGGCCTAGGAAGAGTGACACCTCCTCAGCAGTGAGCACACCTAGTGCCAGAGCTTGGTTTCTAAGTTCTGTGCCCCACTGAAAGGTGCTGGAGCTCCCTGCAGAAGTGGCTTCTTCCAGGGTTGGGCAGGGAAAGTACAGATGGACCTGGAATGTCCGTGGGCCCAGCAAGGAAGGAAGTGCACAGGAAGGTAGAGGGCTGCCAGGGGAACATAAGCACCGCCAACAAGAGCCTCCCCGTGGCCAAAGCCGCACCACGTGTGCACCAAAATCAATGGTGACGGAACTGGGTTTTAACCCGTGAATGACGTTAATACCCATGAAGCCCGGGTAGATGTAAACAGATGGCTGCTTAAATGAGTCAGTGGAGGGTAACATCCAGCCCTTCCATGTGGAGGACCCAGTTAAAAGCGTGTATCTGGGTTGGCCAGGGGAATGCCCAGGACAAGAGGTGACTTGCGCTGCTGCTAAGTCACGGAGGGTCAGACTCGCCTTGGCCCTCTCCTGTTTCAGGCCATCCCCTCTGTGCCTGCGTAAATGTCGGCGTGTCATTGAACTGGCGTTCACGTAGTGCAGTGCAGACGTTGTTTACGATGCTGCTGCTTCTCTCTGTTACAGTCTTCAATAGCTGCGTAGTGTTCAAATGATCAGTCTGTGTTTCTGCTTTTTTCAAACTTTGTTTGGGTAAACAGGAGGAACTCGCCTTTGTGTTTGAGATGCTGCAGCAGTTCGAAGACGCCCTGGTGCAGTATGACGAGCTGGACGCCCTGTTCTCCCAGTACGTGGTCAACTTCGGCGCAGGCGGTGAGTAGTGACGGCTCGGACGGACATCTCTGCACAGTTTCCCCGCTTTCAGATAGTCTGGGCGCTGCCATTTATTCACGAAATGATGAGACCATCTTGTGTTACTGTTTTAAAATAAATTATATGGTTCCAGTAGGAATGCAATGAGAATTAGGATTTAGCTACTTTCACTTTAGAAGAATCCTAAGTATTAAAAAGCATTTAAGAAGTTGTTTTTCCAGTATACAGTGTCGTATTTACAACTTACAGCTGGCTAGTGAAGCTTCCGATTCTGTGCCTCCTAGCTAGCATGGGGGTGGGGATCTTTACCTCTGTTGGGAGGTCGTCTGTGTGATCTTTGAGAGCTCCTTCCAGGGAGTTTTAGAGGACACCATTGTAACGGGTGGTCATCTTTTAAACTTTTAGATAATGTCTTAAATTCTTTTAAAAGTACACAATTAGCACAGTGAAACCGTATGCAAGGTTTATAATTGTCCTCACTGTTTTTTGTTGATAATCTGTTTTGATAGAAGTGGCATTAAATATACGTATTTGTCTGTAGCTTGTCCTTATCAGCAGCCCTGCGCAGGCACCTCTCCGAGCTAGTGCGGAGGTTCCGAGTCAGGTTTGCTTGTGGCCGCGTAGCGCTTCACAGTGTGGGCTCGACAGTCTGCTCGGCCATCCCCTGGTGCTGGGCGTTCGGGTTGTTTCCACTCCCGCCACCGTAAGCAGGGCTGCACTAGACGGCTTTGTCGGGTTTTCTTGTTCGTTTGTTTTTTGGAGAGAGCCCTTGTCACGGTGTTCAAAGAAAAGAGTGATTTTAGGGAACCATCATGTCTGCTAGAAAACCGTTGGGAAGAGAGTCCCGGCAGAGTCCACTGGGCCCCGGTGACGCCCTTGCTCTGGAAACGCTGGCGAAACGCCACTGGGGGTCCCTACTCCAAGCCAGTTGTTATCAAGTTCAGGTTTGGATCTCTCTTTGCCAAGACACAAATTTAAACATGCAACCAAAGCAAAGTATTTACTAATTAAATACAAAAAATTTAGGAGGTAGTACATAGTTTATATTTTACATATATTCTGCATATGTATCTTTTAAATTTCTTACATATTTCTTATATTTTATATAATTTCTTTGTTCTGTCAGCTTTAAAATGAATCTGGGACAATTTGAAATCCCAAGTAAGCCTGGTCCAAGTTTTGCAGCTGACTGATAAGATTGTTCGTTTTTGTTCCTTCATATCATAGACACTTGTGGGGCACCCATTACACACCAGGCGCTGTTCTTAGTGCAGTGGGGCCGGACTGAAATCAGGCACAGAAAGATACATATTTACTTCGAGTCAGGTAGTTATAAGTGCGGGCTGCAGAAAGGAACACGGGGAGGGAGTGGCGTGGCGGTAAGTGCCGTTCAGTTTTAGATAGGACAGTTGGGGAAGGCTCTCTGAGCAGGTGGCATTAGCACAGAGGCCCGGAGGGGAGGTGGGCGTGAGCCAGGAGAATCCCGAGAGTGGGGCACTGGCGGAGGGGCCTGCTGGTGTCGGGACTCCGAGGGCCTGGCAGGGCCCTGCACGTAGCGTGCGCTCTGGCAGCTCTGAGAGCAGGCTGAAGTCAGTAAGGGTGCCGGGGGCTGCGGCTGGCACTGCCGGTGCTCAGGAACGGCAGTGCCATCAACCAGTCACTTCCTGACATGAAGGTGCCGTGAAATCGTCGTAACACCTCTGTTTTGCAGTAAACAAAATAGATGAAGGTTTTTTCCCATTAAGATTGAATGACTTGTTATTGTAGATTCTTATGTTTATTTTAAGATCCTATTTGAGTCTTGGGGTTATAAGTTTAAATTGAGAGCACTGTTGGAGATTTACGATAAGCAAGAATTTCCCCCTCTGCTTCCTGCTGTCCAGCCTTCCTTTGCCTACCGTCCTTTTCTCTGGGGGAGGACTCAGGTAGTCGGCATGGTAGAGTTAGAGACAGTTGGGTAAGGAAAAGAGTGGAGACTAAAAGATCCACGTGAGCAGGCTGCCCTCCAGCCCCAGAAGACCCCCGGCCCAGGCCTCACGCCTCCCCTTGGAGCTGACTGACCACAGAGCCCAGGCCCCTGGCCCCTCAGCCCGCCAGTCTCTATCTGGTTCCCCGCCCGTTCTCCACCTCGTGGCGTGGCATGGTATGGCGGTGCCTGTGCCTAGGTCACGTTACCCTGTGCTCATTGTCAAGTGACGAGTCTGGAGTGAGGTGCTTGCGCTAATGACCCCATTCCCACCTCCCAAGACTGGTTCCACGCCAACCGGAAGGGGGCGGGCCAGTGCCTAGGGAGTACCTGGGTCCCACAGTCCCTCGAGAGTCTCAGTGAGGTGAAGGGATCTGTAGTCAGCCTTTCATGATGTGTGTTTGTTTAGATGGTGCCAACTGGCTGACTTTTTTCTGCCAGCCGGTGAAGAGCTGGAACGGACTGATCCTCCGAAAGCCCATAGATATGGAGAAGCGTGAATTGATACAGAGGCAAGAAGCTACCCTGTTAGATCTGCGCAGCTACCTGTTTGCTCGCCAGTGCACCCTGCTCCTCTTCCTGCAGAGGCCGTGGGAGGTGGCTCAGCGCGCCCTGGAGCTGCTGCACAGCTGTGTGCAGGAGCTGAAGCTCTTGGAAGTGAGTCTCTGTTTTCCCCGTTCACCCTTTTCTCACCTGCTCCAACAGAAACCCCAGGCATTGAACGGTTTGTGCTTAGGAAAGAGTCCTCTTCTTCTGAATGTCCTTAATTTTCTTGTATGTAATTTATATAGTTACTCTTTACATTGATTAATTAATTGCTGGAAAATGTAATTTCTGCTCTCAACGCGGTGGAGTTCCTGTTGGGCCAAAGCAAGCCTCTTAGATCAGTGTCTTCAGGGCCTTTAGCTCATGCTGTGGAAGCGGGTCTCTGCGTCTGCGGGTCACTCCCCTGACGGCCACGGGGCCTGCAGAGTCGGGGTTCACAGGTAGACACCTGTTTTATTTCAGAACTGTCTTCGTTTTGCACACGAACATGCAGATGACAATGTGACGCTCAGCCAGCTGTGCCTTATTAACTTGTAGCACAAAGGTGAATGGAAGGTGTGTTCTGGATACGTGTGTGCATATGTGTGTGAAAGAAACCACCTGGGGAGGCTGCACATTGTTGATCTGCGGGAAATGTTGCCTTTACAAATGAGTTTACAGGGCCCTGAACTCTTTTTCTTCCTGTAGACTTAGAACCTTGTAGTGAGGAAACCTAGTTAAGGGGGTCCTGCCATTTAATTACACCCAGAAAAATGCACACGTGCACTACAGAGTGTGATACATCATTTCAGAGGATTTCTAGACACCTGCCTTCCTCAGGGAAGAGCTGAGTGTGTGGGTCTGGCAGTGGTGAGATGACTTACCCAGGAACATCGCCAGCCACGACTCAGTCGTCCCAGCCATCCTGGTGCCCCTCTGTCGTAGTCCGCACCGGCGCCCCCGAGGGCACGGTGAGGGGAGGCCTCGGAGTCTAATGTTCTGCGTTAGCTGGGCTGTGCGGGGTCGTCTTTCCTAGTGCAGAGACTTTTATTGTGTGTGCCCCAGAATGCTAACTACAGGCTCAACACTTAGTTAGAAACGGTCTCAGGAGATCTAAGCTTCATTTAATCCAGATGAAGAGAAATTATTTCAGTTAATTTCTAAAGGAGAAATGCCTAGCCCAGGTGCCATAAACTCAAGAATTGAGAATTTTATCAAAATGTTTTTTGCCTTGGACATGTAATCAAGCAAATGAGGAAAAATAACGTTTTCCACCTTGAAATGATGTTCTTTGGCTTCCTCTGAGTCGATTTAGATCGCCTGCTCTGCCTGCTCCGATCTTGCGGTACAGACCTGGGGTGCTGTACGGCACCCACCACTAACAAGACCGGCTGTCCGTCCTCATGGGGCCCGGAGAGTTCAGCTGATTTAGTGATTCCATCCTAGTGGTTTCCGAGGCTGAGGGGAGGGGGCGTGTATTGGAGTCTAGGCGGGTCGCCCTTGGCACTTCAGACTGGGACAGCCCGGGGTTGAGGAGGCAGTGCTGTGCAGGGTGGGGCAGGCCTGGGAAACCACAGCGGGGGTGCAGAGCCAGCCCCTTTAGTGCTGTGCCCAGCCTGTCAGACTCAAGGATTTAAGACTCTTTCTTACATTCTTTTTCTTGCCTTAAAAGTTGACCAGTCAGAGCTACAGTGTGGCTGCCAGCCTGTAGTGAGGAGAGCATCGCCAGAGCCAGCAGGGCAGGTGGCCCTGAGGTCTGGGCCCTTTGGTGCGGGCCGCCGCCCCGGGGAAAGAGCTGGCACTGCAGCCACTGCCTTCTCCTTCTGCCTTCCTGTCTCCTTCAGGCATTCTGGAAGCTGGAAGGCAGGGGAACCCATCGATGTATTTATACACAACAGCAGGGGGGACAGTGTGGCTGGGGACATCCAGTATAGTCATCGCATGCCAGTGTCTTTGTCCCACCATGGACCCCTTGTCGTTGCGGTGTGTCCAGGCGTGCAAGCGGGCTGCGGGGGGACGTGTGGTGTCCCCCTCATCCACTGCACCGCAGCACCTTCGCCTCTCGTCGGCTTGTCCAGTGCACAGCAGGTCCTGCTCACCTCACTCGCCTCTCAGTCCTGTGGCCCCTCTGGCCATGGTGGAAGTGAATGGCAGCAGCCCAGTTGTTACTCTTTGCCTGAAGAAAGGAACACGCAAGTCGTGGGTGGCGTGGGCTCCCGAGTCCCCGGCAGTGCTGGCGTGGGCAGCACGTCTGCAGATGTAACTGGGGTCTCCGGGCTCTTCTGCTCTGCCGTGCGAGTGCCTGGGGCCTTTCCGAACGCCTTGGGTTGTCTCTGCCTGTCACTTTCACCATGGTATTTTATCCCTGGCTATTTTCTGGGTGACAGAATGGTAATTGTCATCTTGATCTTTCTCTGAGTGGAGGCTGTCCCCACTTTTAATCATCTTTATTGCACTCCTTTGCACTTTTCTGGTTCTGTGATGTGGCCCTTACAGAGTAAACCAAAGCTGAACGCTGAGTGCGAGGTGAGGCCACACCGCCTGCCGTCTGCTCTCTCAGTCTCTCTCCTTCCTAACTACCCCCCTGCCTGTTCCCTTCTCTCACGCCATACACAGCCAGATGCCACTGGATGACTGTGCTGTCACTTGGTTTCCCCATTACCTCGGTGCATGCACGAGGCCCCTGGGCCTCTTGAGTACGCTGTGTGCCTATGAAATTTCCTGGGACTCGGCCCACCCCAGGGATGCCCTACAGCGTCCTCAGCAGGCGCTTGCTCCCCTGGGTGTACACACAGGCACAGATGCTGTCCTCATGTGGAGCGTCACGGGGGCTGCTTTTCCACTTCAGAAGCTTTCCCTGTCTTGTGCCAGCAGTTGGGCTGCAGCGTGGTCAGGTGTCCCTTGTGAGGGTTTAGGGACACAGGAGGGTGGGCTCCGGAGCCAGACGGTCTGCATCTGGATCCCACCGCACCCCTTCCCGCTGGGCCCTCACTCGTTTGCTACCCCCTGGAGCTCCGCGTTTCCAGCCACGAGAGGGAGGTGGCCAGTAGCCGCCACGGGGTAGTGAGGACTCACGAGGTAACATGTGCACAGGGACCGCAGCGTGGGTCTGGCCCATCGCCGGCCTGTCATCCACCTCAGGTCTTGGCATGACCTTCCTCATCAGTGTCTTCTAGAATGTTCTTCCAGACAGTGGAGTGGTCCGTGTACACCTACGTGTTAGCATTCTCATAAGGCTGTAGAGGTTTTGCGACACTTCAAGCACGAAATTATTCTCAACTTTCTCATCTAAGATTATTTCTGTGGAGTGGGAGGATTGTTATAGCTCATACATTTTGCAGTTGGCTAACTTGAAAAGTTTATTCTTAGAGTTTCTTTTAAAATTTTCTAGAAACATTCAAAAGTTGAAAGACTCAAAATTGTTTACTTATTTTATACATTTGCTTCTGCTCCCCAAATCAGACTCGTTTCCCTGTGTCTGGGCTGGCTTGCTGGTGGCTTGTTTTTCACATTCATGTCAATGGCTAGAGGCCAGTGTTGAGCTGTGGCTCTGCCACATGGGGCCGGGGGGCTCAGAATGATGCCATCACTGGCCATGGGCGAAGCTGTGGAGACAGAGGCCTGGGACGAAGCCAGCTTGCAGGGTTGGGCTGATGTTTGTTAACCCTTTCACGGCGCAAAGCCGAAGCACTGCAACTGTTGGGCATTGCCGACTGTGACATCTCTTTAGCAGGAAATGCTGTGTGTGTTTGCTTCTGTGGTCTGCAAGGCAGTGGGTAGATTTTAAATAAATGGAAATCAACTTCCTGTTGATTTCTCAGTTGATTCAAAGTATCTTCTTTGCGAGAAAGGGGCAGTGTGGTGGCCATTTGCCATGGGAATAAGCCCCACCTCTGTAGTTGGGCCTAGAGTCCCACCCAGGGGTGCTGATTTAGAGCCTTGGGCCGGCTGCCCTGATTGAAAATGTGGAAAAATGGAAATTGTACCTCAAGGGGTAACATCCGTAAAGTTACACCAGTTTTATGTGGGTTCACATGACTTCTTTACAGAGTATGTCTTTTTTCCTACAACATTTAAAATCTTTTCCCCCCAATTTACCACAAATTGATTGTATTTTCTGTATAAGTTTGGAAGACACAGACAGATATACAGAAGAAATGGCATTTTTACTCCGACGGCAGGAGGTTCCCTTTGGGCCGTGGCCTTTCTGTCGACAGAGGAGCTGCCGTCCACTCAGTCGGCCCCGTTCTGAGCGGGGCTGTTTGGGCTTCTCTGCAGGGCGTGCGGCCTTGTGTGCAGCATCCTGATGCCACAGAGTCATCCAAGTAGAAATGCCAGTTCAAGGCTACACTTTCTTAAAGCGTTTAGTGTACACTGTCAGACTGCCTTCTGGAAAGATCTCCTCACTTTCAGTTACACTAGCAATGCCTGTTTTTTAATCTTTACCAAACTGGTAAGTGAGAATAATAGAAGAAATGTATTTTCTAGAAGGCCATTGTGTGTTTGTTATAGTGACTGTCCAAATGATTTTTTCTAACGTGTTCGCTTTGGCGCTGATTTGTCTTTCATCAGCGTGGGTTGTGATTATGTTCGCAGACAGTGTACGCCAGGAAGGGTCAGGACCCCTCAGCGTCCCAGAAGAGCCGCCCACTCTAGAGCCTGGCCAGAGCTGTGCACGAGAGGCCATCACAGCCTGTTGGCCAGATTGTGAGCAGGGGCTGCGTGTAGTAGAAGCCTCCAGGTTAAGCTGGGAAAACAGATAAGGTGGGCCTTCAGCTGGCCGGCTGGAATGGGTGTCCTGAGGTCGGGTCCAGCAGAGGAAGAAGCAGAGGTGTGGCTGAAGACCAAGACCCAGGGTCCCCGAGAACTTGCTGTGCACTAGGCACCCTGCTGGGCTCCTCAGTGGATACGTGGAGGCTGTTGTGACCTTGAGCCTTGAGGAGCTGAGCTGGAAGAGTAGCGGGGGGAACAGGAAGAGGAGTCAGTGCGAAGGGCGGGTGTTGCTGAGGGGGAACCGGTAAGAGCTGATGGTTCCAGGAAAGGAGAAAAAGGCTGCCAAGCACCCTTCGAGAGATGGGTGCTTGTCTGCCCGACTCTGTGGTCTGCACGGGGTGGGGGCCGAGGGACACACAGGAGGGAGAAATGCACAGTCGAGTGCGCTGAGCAGCCGCGGGCACAGGTCGTCAGAGCGCTGTGTGGGAGCCAGGTGGTGCGAGAAGCACAGGCGGGGCAGGCGGGGCCGAGGCGGAGAGGCAGCTCTGCACAGGCGCTGCGGTTTGGCCTGGTGCGTGTCTATGTGGTGCCTGGCGTGTGCCGGGGGGTGGTGGGGGGGGCTTCCTGCAGGCGGTCTCGTGTGAGCTGGGTTTGAAAAGATTCATTCAGTCAACGAATATTCACTGAGCGCCTGTGTTGTGCCGAGCAAGCCTTTATTCTATGCACTGTGCACTCAGCAGAGAGCAGGACAGACCAACCCCACCCTGTGGAGGTGTCGTTTAGTGGGGCAAGTAGGCTGAGTAAGGGTTCGCCAGGTGGACCTGGCTTGTGGTGGCAAGTGCAAGAGCGCATGCATTTCAGGCAGAGAAGGTGTTTGTTTAAGGGACCGCACAGGATCTTAGTCTTGTTAGAGGGTGAGGGGTAAGGCAGGGCTTGGAGGTGAAGGCGGCAGAGGTGCTGGGAGCAGGCTTGGCTGGGAGGTTGTGACAGTGCTGGCGTGCCCTTTGGAAGGGGCTGGTGGGGGGGCCCACTGTGGGATCTGAGTTGGGGCTGCCAGGAAAGGTGTTGGGACCTGGTGCGGGAGGAGGGGGCCGGGAGGGCCGAAGAATTAGGAGGAGGCAGGGAGAAGACTCAGATTTCCTCCATAATCAAGGGAAGAAAGGATGAAGTTCTGAACTAAGGCAGTGGGGTGGGTTTCAAATAAGTGGATTCAAGTAAAATTTATTCCGTGAGTAAGTGGTTTGGAGTCGTCTGAATGCGTGTAAAAGTAAGTCTTGATCTCACATCACACACAGTTAATTCCAGGTGGAGATTTGACCTAACCATGAAAGGTAAACAAGAAAACTAGAACATAACATGGGAGAGTGTCTTCTTGAGGTTAGCAGATATTTTTAAAATAGGGCCAAAGGAGCTGACCATAAAGGAAGGGAGTGAGTGATAAACTGGACTCCACGGACCACCGAGTGCGTGAAAGGCACGCACAGACGGGGGCGTGTCTGCACAGTGTGTGGGGAGGGAGGGCTCTTACCTGGAACACACAAAGAACTCCTTCAAATCACGGGTAAAACATGACAAATGAGTAGGAAATTAGGCAAAAGAAGGTATCCAAGTGGTCAATAAGCACGTGACTCCGTTAATCGTAGTGAGATGCAAACAGAAGGCACAGCGAAGCCCCTCCTCGGCCCCAGGATGGCGGAGACACTGGACCGCGCCGGCCAATGAGGAGCGGGGCGGGTGCCACCGCTTTGGAACAGTGTTTGGCACTGTCTGGTGGAGCTGAGCACACATGTGCCCTGGTGTGGATAGAAACACACCCGTGTGTGTGCCCAAAGGCACACGCAGCGTGCTCGTGGCAGCATTATCGTAGCTGCTGGGGACTGGAAGTCACCCCAGTGTTCATCTCTTCAAGGCACAGAGCTGCTGCGGTCCGTTCAGGCCGGGGAGGCAGCCAGCAGAGCCAGCGGGCAAACTTGCAGTGAGCGAGTGCCACCAGCGTAAAGTGGGGCTCAGGAAGTTAGACACAGCCTGCACATTTAGTTCCCTGTATGCGAAGTTCAAGATGAAGCGAAACGTCTGTCATGAGGGTCTGGCCGGTGAGGGTGTGTGAAGGGGATGCTGGCTGGCAGGGAGCCCTACTGGGGGCTGCTGCAGCTGGGATCCTCTGAGGCAGGGGGCAGGGGGCACGTTGGGGTTCACGCAGGATGCTGTTTTTTAGCATTTGGGATATATATATATATATATATATATATATATATATATATATAAATAAATAAATACAGGTTTAACAGAACGGAGAGAAGAACGCTTTTAATTTTAGGCTTTGAAAGTGCTGGGAAGGAGGGCTTTCCTCACACTGAAGAACCCAGATTAAGAAATTAGTTTACCAAATCTGTTGTTCACAGAAGGGGGTACCCAAATGGCCCAAAGTCTGGAAGAAGGCTCAGCGTCCTTCTCGTTAGGGAATGTGAATTGTCCAGAGTCGCTGAGCCCGCCCCCCTGTTTCAAAGGAGGCAACAGAGCCCAAGCTCTGCCGGTGGGCAGCATTGCAGTCGTTTGGTCTGTAGTGGCCAAACCCTGGAAACAGCCCAAATGCCTGCCAGCGGGGGATGGACGAAGGAGCCGTGGCGTGTCAGAGAACGGCCGGACACCCACAGTAAAGCGCAGCGAGCCGCTGGCATGCTCGGCCAGGCTGCACTGTGCGGGCGTCGCGCTGAGTGAAAGGTGCCATGAGCGGAGGCGCTCATGCCGAGGACTCGGCCTTGTGGGGAGGTCAGCATCCGGCAGAAGGCAGTGCTGGTGACGGAGTCAGAGGAGGGCGGGCTGTTGACTGGCAGGGGGGCTCGAGGGACCCTTCGAGGATAATGGAAGTGGTTTCATTCTTGATTTGCGGGGTAGTGACAGATGTCTCCATTGAGCTCTGAACTTAGGGTTCATGCACTTTATGTACCCTGCCGTATGTATTTTGTAACTTAATTTTTTAAAGTGATGGAAAAAGTATCTCTGCAATCATTTTAAGTAGGTAAGTTTCCCTAAAATTTCCGAAAGTCCCATGTGACCATGACTACCATGGAGCCCATCTGTGCCAAGCCTCTGAATGAGTGGAGAAGAAACAGGATCGCTGGCCCTGCTGGGGTGTTTAGCTGGGGTCTGGCTGGGAGCCCAGAGGGACACACACAATTGAGTGGCAACGTAAGAGGTAAATGGCACCAAGAAGCAATAGTCACGGGTGTCATGACGTGCCATGTGACATACCAATTCATGTGCCTTGTCCCTCAGTGAAAACTTGAATTTAAACTGGTGTGGGATAGGAAAGGAGGGAAGCTGCGACAGTCTCTGAAAATAGGGGCAATTAGAGCACCGCAGTCACTGAGCAGGCCTGGTGGCAGCAGCCAGCACGTGCCCAGGATGCGGGGACCGCAGGGAGCATGTGACCTCCACCGGCAGGGCTGGCGGGAGGTGTCAGCCTCAGTTAGTGAAGCCAGTCCCGCGCCTGGACAGCTGGACCGAGCGCCGCAGGCTGGTGCACTGGTGTCAGCGTGCCGTCTGCTGGCCTCGGCCTCCTCCAGGTTGCAAGTCGAAGCGTCGGCTGTGGACACTAGGTTTGTTTTTACCCCTAGAAAAACTGACTGCTGCCGACTGACGGTACTGTTTTCCACGTGCCATTTTTCAAGCTTACCAAGTGGCGCTTGCTCTGCAGAGAACAAAGTGACCCACTGTTCCCTAAACAGTGTGACTCGCAGTTCTTCCCATGCACACAGACGTGTGCACCATGGGCCCATTGCTCTCTCTGCTGCTTTCACTCCTACAGGCTGTGGAGACCAACCCAGGGCTCGGGGCGGGGGTACCCTGGTCCCTGAGACCGGCCAGCCTGCCTCTGGCTGCGGGTACCTGCCGGGACAGTTGCTCCCCTCTCAGAGTGCCCCGCTGCGACCCATGGGTTTCCTCGGGGTCCTCTGAGCCACCAGACTCCCTCTAAAGTGCAGTGCACAGCCCAGCTTAGACCCTGTCTTTATTCTCCCTGGCGAATGACCCGTCTGTGCCCGAGGACCAGCGGCCTCTGTAACATATTGGTGCCTGTGTGGTGGTGTCTTCTTGTGAGGCGAAAGTGCCCAGATCACCTGGCACCTTGGAACCAGGAGGCCCCGGGAGGTGAGGCCAGCCCAGTCAGACCCCACCCTGGTTTGACTGGGGAGGGAGGCGCGCGCTCTGTCCAGGGTCCTGGAGCTGTGTCTGTGACCTGCTCGTCTCTGCATCCCTTCGGGTGTGGTTCGTTGTCTGGGCGAGAAAGTTGTACCGTTTCATGAAGGAAGCTTCTGATCATATAATTGTTTTCCACGCTGATTTTTCTTTTCAAAGGCTCTAAGTAGTTGATCTCATTTTTTCAGCGACTAGACAATTTAGCTTTTCTAGCTAAGTTTAATGGGGCTCTGTGGTTCTTTCTGGTTGGCTCCAAGTCCTTTTATTTGTGCTCAGGGTGTGCTGAGGGCGTCCCTCTTAACACAAGTCAGTTTGGTCAGCGTCGTGCAGTCCGTCACTCGTCAGCTGACGGAGGATTCCCTCGCGGTCCCCATTTCGAGTGGCACCAATGACCGTCTCTCTTGAGCGGGGTGCCAGCTGTGAGACAGCCCATAACGTTGGTGCCACGGGGAAAGCAGGCGGCACTGCTGCCTGTGAGTGTTGCGATGCCGTGGACTGAGACACGTTCTGAGCTCAGAGCTGCAGAACTGTGAAAGAAGTACCTTTTATATAGTAATTGATCGTGTACGGTAGCTGCTCTTGCATACTATCATGTCCGTTTTATCGTTTTTTAATGGAACAGCTCAGATACATGCAGAAATGGAGAGGATAATAAAGTGGACTTCTGGGTGCCCGTCACCAGCTGCAGCAGTCCCCAGCCAGCACGTGGCCCATCTCCTACGCCATCCGTGCCGCTGGCCGCTCCCCCCTCGGTTGTTTTCTAGGCAAACCCTAGATAACACGTCTTGTTTGTGTGTAAATGTGTCCGTGTGTATCTCTAAGCAACAGGGGCTCATCTTTAAGATGTAATCACACCTGAAAACATTAACAGTCATTTCTAAGTATGATCTAATATCGATTTAATATTTAGATTTCTAGTATTGAATATGATCTTTCTGAAATGCGACCCAGTGGTCATCTGCGGCCTTAGCTTCCTTTCTTTGTAACGAGTGCTCTTCAAACTGAGATGTGACCGGGTTGCACACTTAGTAAGTGATGATAGTTGGCCTTCTTATATAGGCTTCTTTTCCTCATAAGCTTTAAAAATTGTCTTATTGAAAGTTATATTCCTACCAAGTCACTCACATCATCCAGTGATCATGTATTTGGGCATAGATCACTCCTTCCTCTTTGGACGTGAACCGACTGGTGTGATTATCGTCATTGTCCCCTTTTTCATTTCTGTGGTTTGGCAGGTGACAGCACTGTTAGGCTGGGTATCTGCGTGAAGGGGCAGCTAGAACGTGTGGGTGTGGGCGCTTTCCCTGAGCGCCCTCCTCACGCGCCCACTCCTGTGCCCCCAGGTCTCCGTCCCGCCCGGCGCCCTGGACTGCTGGGTGTTTCTGAGCTGCCTGGAGGTGCTGCAGAGGATAGAAGGCTGCTGCGATCGGGCGCAGATAGACTCGAACATCGCCCACACTGTGGGCTTGTGGAGCTACGCCACGGAGAAGGTAACGGCCCCTGAGTGCACGCGTGGACGCGGTCGGAGGACTGAGTGACTCCCACTCGCATCACTCCATTCGGCGCAGACGAGGCCCTTGTTATGCTTGTGCTGACGGTGTGGTCTCCACCCGCTGTTGCGGGGGGTGGGGGGGCTGGTCTACAAAGACGGATGGAGTGTGAAGCGGGGGGAAATGCAGCGTGGTCCCCTGTGGGCAGCTGATGGGGGTGCAGGTTGAGTGCAGAGCTTGAAGGCTTGGGAGCGTGTAGGTAGGTGAAGGCGTAAGCCCAGAATTGGCAACCTCAGAGCCGCTCTGAGAATTACTGTGTGGAAGGTAGGAGTTTGAGCTGGTCCCAGGAAGCTATATTTTTATATCCAGGTAAGAGTCATTTAGATGGGAAAGCTAAAGTTCTTCTAGAATTTAGTTGGGTGTTAATTTTTATATGTAAATTCATAAATTCTCAGCTGACTCTTAGGGCACACTAATTGAAGTTGTGGATTTATCCCAACAGCTAAAGTCCCTGGGCTACCTGTGTGGACTGGTGTCAGAAAAGGGACCTGACTCAGAAGACCTCAACAGGACGGTCGATCTTTTGGCAGGTTTGGGAGCTGAGCGGCCTGAAACAGGTACTTTCCACGGCGTCCCTGTGCAGGTAGCATGGTGGCGAGTCGTGAAATATTGGTTGTGACTTGGCCCGTGTAATGCAGGTTCCAGCAATGTAATAACTCAGTTTGGGGAACTGCAGTCACTGTCGGCTGGCTAGATTAACACGTCGGATAGTTTACCTTTTAGTGACAGAGAAATGTTAGAACTTGTTTAAGAAATTGTTGGAAGGTTCCTTAAAACCGAGCCTGAGTTCCTCACAGGCTCCCACGAGCTGATTATGACTTTTTACTGCCCACGTGGCCTTTGAAGGCCCTGGTCTCCCTGTGAATTGACAGATGGCCTAGTGTTCTAACCACGTGGCCAGACAAGTCCTTCCCTCAGTAAGTTACTCCTGGGTAACTAAGCACTTTGAAAGGGGTGTCGCTAGTTCCTTTGGGTACGAGAAGAGTGGTGCGTATGACTTAGCAGAACTATTGGCGTACCTGAGGAACTGAGAGGACGCCCACTCGTGTAAGTGCATCCGAGAGGGAGGATGTGTGGTGTTTATGATGCACTGTCGCACTCAGAGACCGCTCAGATCACTTCGCAGGAATTTGACTCGTTGGAGGATTTGTAGTGCATTCTTTTAACAATTCTGATCTCAGTCAAAGACAAAGTATTATACGAAGGGTCCAGACTCTCATTTCATGCACTTATTCATTGGACAAGAGTGTAGGTACCTACGCAGGTTCAGCCTGCACGGCGGTGCCTGTGGTCTCTGCAGGTGTTGGTGCAGCCATCTGCCTGCGGCGGGCGAGGGGCGGTATAAGCTCCTGTGTCTGGAAATGACGCAGATGGATAAGGACTCTTGCTTCTTTTTGTTCAAGCCAACACAGCGCAGAGTCCGTATAAGAAACTCAAGGAAGCATTGTCATCAGTAGAAGCTTTTGAAAAACACTACTTGGTAAGTATTTTATATGTTGATTCCTGTCTATCCATAGCAGAAAAGCCAATGCCAGAAGACTTTTTCTGCTGTGTGGCCTTTTGAATTGGGAATGAGCTGGGATTTGGGACTGTCTTTTTTTTTTTATTTTTTTATTTTATTTATTTATTTTAGAGAGAGGGGAAAGGAGGGAGAAAGAGAGGGAGAGAAACGTGTGCGAGAAACACACAGATTGGTTGCCTCTCTCACTCCCTAAACCCAGCCCACAACCTAGGCATGTGCTCTGACCGGGAATCCAACCAGCGGCCTTTCAGTCTACAGAGCTGCGCTCAGTCCACTGAGCCACACCAGCCAGGGATGGGACCTCCTTCTTGTTGCCTTTTCTGTTTCTTTGGTACCCTAGGGAGTTGTGGGTAAACCCTGGAATAGTTGTTGTTCATTAAATGTTTATTAGTACTCATGGGGCCATACTTAGGCATCAGCTCATCTTCACATGCTTATAACTTTGTTCAAAATAGCATTGCTCATTCAATAGAATAGAAATGGTAACAGAGGACAATGAACAGTTTTCCATGGACGGAAGAATAATTTGGAGTTGAACAGAGTTAGTGTGCTTGATTTTAGCTACTGTGTCTAAAGGATTTAAATTGGGGACTTTAGAAAGCAGTGAAGGTAGAAACTCGGTGAGTCAGCTCAGGGAGTTAGCTGCGCACTCGAGTAGGGGCTAACTTGAGCATCAGGTGGTGGCCTCTAATAGTTTGTCCCTGTTATCCAGAAATTGAGTAAAATACTAGAAATGTTACTACATGCAGAAAGTACTTTGACAAGTTAAAAATTTTATGCTTGCTGGGTTCATATTTTTTTAATTATGCTTCATAATTTTATGTACAAGTTAGTGGCTTTGTATAGATTACCGTGTATAAAAACTCAACACAGAAGTAGATGCAAAGTAAAAAAGTAATAATGTTGTATTAATAAGTCTTTTGCTTCACATTAGGTACATAAATGTCAGATTTGTGTAGCATTAAAATTAAAGTACAATTACACATTTTGTTTTGTTTTGCTTTGACCTTCCCACAGGACCTGTCCCATGCCACCATCGAAATGTATACAAGTATTGGGAGGATTCGATCGGCCAAGTTTGTTGGAAAGGATCTGGCAGAGTTTTACATGTAATTGATTTTGGACTTTTCTTTGAATTTCAAACATTTCACATGTGTAGTAAGGGAAGATTTATTATGTATGGAGTTAATGTGAAGTGTACATAAATTTGTAGACTGAAAAATATAGAATCTGTTAACCAGTTGTCATCATTTTTTAAAATTTCTTCTGAAAACCAAATGGAGAGATTTTTAGCTTGTTACTTGTAATAGCTGTGACTGATCTTTGCATTTTATTTAATTAACATAATGAACTCATATGTAATACATAGTGTTATAATTACACTTATTTAAAGGATTATGTGGAAATATTTAAGAATCTATGTCTGATGGCAGCCGAGTTGGTATGTAGGTTCTTAGGAATTTTGTTCTGTAGCATTCCCTCTGGTGTCTGTCCGACGCCCCGCACGAGTCTGAGAGCGCGGGGGTCAGGGACGCACAGGAGCTGCACGCGCTGGGTCGTGCGAGGTGGTGACCATGACCGAGGGGTGGTGTGTGCGGATGTGGCACATTCCCAGCCTTGCTGCAGCTTGGCAGTCGGGTTCCACAGCAAAGACTCAAGACGGCGTATTTCTCATACGTTTGATGAATGAGCTGCCAAAGAGGGGACCCTGCTCGGCGGTGTCCTTGCTCTTTGAAAGCATTGGGGAGAAATACACTACAAAGGAAAAGATATTTAAGATTTTCCAAAAGAAATGTGTGTTTGAAATGATATCTTAAAATCTGTAGTAGTTTTAGTAGCTGAAACAAGGGGAATGATTTATGTTAACTGGTGGAAGTGGCTGCAGAAGGGATTCAGAGATCACCCAAGTGAACTTCTGGTTCTCCAGCCACGCTTCCAGCAGCTCCCCAGTCACACGCCCGACCCACAGCAGTCAGGGCTGCAGTCGGCTCTTCTGAGCCTCCATCCAGCGCATCTCAGCAGTAAGTTCTTTGTGGAGCAAAGGGCCGGAGAGCAGGTGCTGTGCGTGGTGCCCTCCCGGCCAGGAGCTAGTACGGCTCATCAGAGAGTCGGGTCCTTGTTTCAGCTCGGCCACAGGCCCTGGCCTCCGTCTCCAGGGGCTGGGTGACAAATGGTCTTGTCGACTCCCTTCCAGCTCTAGAATGTAAGAAATGTAAGAATCTTTGGCTGGAGATAGTAACTGAAGAAGTCTTGAAGGTTTGGGCCTCTTTAAAAAGGGTCGGGGTGGGAGAGGACCATAAAAGTGTAGAAAAACAAACACATATAATTTGGTTTAAAATGTATTTGATTTGCGACTTTGAGAAATGGCATTGCTTCCAGAGTAGGGTAGTGAAAATGGGATGTCTTCCAAGGATGCCTGTTTAGCGTTAGCCTCGTCCCTGAGTGTGGGGAGGACCGGGGGACCCATGTTGTCGGGGAGGCTTTGGCAAGCTCTTGCTAATTGTGCTTTCAGTTGTGCTTTGTTGTATTCTGAACATCTTGAAGGTTTAAATTGGGAAGATCCTCTCTTGGGTGATAAGCGTTGCTATTTAAATTCTTCATAGCATTCTGAACATCTTGGAAACCTGCTCAGGGCTGTTTGCTTAAGCTGCCCTCTTGATTGGGCCATGTAGACTGCTTCTGTGTTTCCCTGTCTGCATTGGGTAGGTGGCACCGCGCCCTGATTTTGCAGCTTCCTCCCTAACCAGCTGTGCCTGTGGACAAATCCTTTTCCTTTTCTTACCCTTGGCATTCTTATATGTCAGGTTGAAACAGTGAATGGTGCCCTCACTTTGTTCTCATGAGATTCAGCTGTGAAAATTGATGAGCGCATGACGCTGGGCAAGCAGTGCAGGGTCGTGGCCCTGAGCCCATTTCTCAGGTCCAGTGATGCACGCTGCTCTGGTGCTCGCTGTCAGGCCAGCAGGGCTCAGGGAAGGGTTGTCTGCAATGGTACACAGGTCACGGTGGGGGGTAGTGCGGGGTCAGGGGGGCGCCGAGGGCAGTCGTGGAGATTATGACTGAGTTTGTGGATCACTGTGAGCCCTAACGAAAGCTTTTTTGTTCATTGATTTGCAAGGAGGAAGAAGTCTCCACAAAAGGCGGAGAGCTACCTCCAAGGGGCGCTGAAGAATTACCTGGCTGAGGGCTGGGCGCTCCCTATCACGCACACACGGAAGCAGCTGGCCGAATGCCAGAAGCACCTTGGACAGATTGAGAAGTATCCTTTAAGTACAGCATTTTCGTGAAAAAGAAAATTGTTTTGTGTTTAAATAGCAGCAAAGCCCACAATTGAATGTTTAATAAATACCTAATAATTAGGAGAGAAAAAGTCAACCTGTGCATAGGTACCATGTTGAAAATAAGTTAAATGCCTAGTCCACATATTTGGTCTCTTTTCAAGTTCCTAATAATCACAAAAGTAAAAAATAAAAAGCCTGCCCGTTGGGCCGCACTTTGAGAGCTCTGGGGTCCCGAGACACCGTTGGTGCGCAGCCCCTGCCGGTGTAAGGCCCTCTCCGCAGGCCCCTTGACTGCCCTCCAGCTACCTGCAGACCAGCAGCCTTTTAGCCGGTGACCGCCACTTAACCGAAGCGGAGCGGACGTACTTCTGCCAAGAGATACTCAGCTTCGCCAGCCGACAGTCGGATAGCCCAGGTGAGACTACCTGTTAAACTTTTATTATGACAACTTTCAAATGTTACTGGAAAGCGAAAGGAATATACAATGTATAACGTATACTAACCCCCTAGAGTCAACAACTGGCAACATTTTGCTGTGTAGCAAACATGTATCTATACCTTTCTTTTCACTTTTGTCTTTTTGCTGAACTTGGGAGCAACCCCAGACCACATGTAACGCTTCAGCAGGAAATGCTGTAGCATGGGTCTTGGAGAACACGGGCAGTCCCTCAACCAGGCCCAAATCGGCAAGGTTCTAACGTTCTGGTGCTCAGTAGCCCAAATTCCGACCTCCTTAGTTTTCGTAGAGTCTAATCGGGGATCATGTATTTGATTGTTGTGTCTCAATTTCAACCTAGAACAGTCTTTCCCATCTCTTTTTCTTTTTTCAAGACACCAGAATTCTGTAACATAACAGCTGTATTGAGAGAGAATTTGCATTCCATGTAATGCATGACTTGCGAGTACAGTTCCCTGGCTTTTCGTGCTGCCGCAGACGTGTGCCGCAGACGTGTGCCACCGTCACCGCAGCCCGCTCTCTGTCTCCGCGGAGACCTGCTCTGGCCGTGTCACAGGGGTGGACTCACACGGGCTTTCTGTGCTTTATTGCGGCTGGCTCGCTTCATTCAGCATCATGTTTTCAAGGTCCATCCACGCTGCTGCGTGTCAGCATTTCATTCTTTTTTCTGGCCGAGTGACGTCTCACTGCATGACGGGCCACGTTGTGTGTGTCCTTTCGTTGGCAGTGTGACACTGGGTTGAAAGACACTGACTTGTTACAGACGTCGAGCCAGGCGTTTCAGGGACTGTCCCCCCTCCTGGAATGTTGGAATGTGTTCAGTGTTTCCTCACGTGCAGCAGGGAGGCGATCCGAACGGCTTAGGGTCCAGCTGAATTTTGGTGAATATGTTTTATAGATAACGCTGTGTGGTAAGCTTACCGTAACACTTAGCTGCCGGGTTTAGTTCGTCAAGAAGAGCACTTACTCAGAATAGTTCTTGGTCAGCTCTGGCAGCCGTAACAAAATGCCAGACTGGACGGATGTTTAAGTGACAGACGTTATGGTCTCACAGCTCTGCAGGCTGGCCCTCTGAGACTGAGATGCCAGCAGGGCTGTTTCTCACGAGGCCTGCCCTCCTGGCTTGTCCTTACATGGCAAGGGCAGGCTCGGGGCTTCGACTGAGGAATTCGGGGGAGCACAGTTCAGTCTGTAGCAGTTACAAACTACTTGGAAGCCGGTGTTTCACAGGTTGGGCTTCAGGGCGATACAGTCCTTGACCGCTGGCACATGTTCACTCACATGGAGCCACTTGGGTGGGTGTCTCAGGAGCAGCATGGTGTTGATTTGTTGGCTTGCTTAGATTCTTTAACGTACCCGACCGGTCCCTGGTGGTACCATGCGCCATGTCTGCTGTGTGTGACAGGTATGTAAGACCATGCAGTTGTGCTTCTCCTGCCAACGTTCTTTGACATCTCTGTGTGAACAAGATATTCTGCTGTTTTTTTTGTGACTTTATAGCATCAATGTCAGCATGTCCTTTAGTTGATTCGTATTCAATAAATACTGCTGCTCGGTTCGGCAGCCCCGGGGATTTTCTAGACAAGTCCCGTGCTTGTAGAAAGGAGGTCGGAGGGAGCAGTGGGCTCTTCTCCTTTAGTGACTGTGGGGCCTGGGCCTGGCCCGGGGCTTGGGAGGCAGGGCTCCCTGCGCAATGGCCTGACGGCATGGGCTGGCAAGCAGCTGGGCTTGTTTCCAGGTACTCGGGGGTGGTTGAGGGTGGGTGGGCACCTTCTTTCGGGGATTTTGTTATGTAGGTGGAATTCCAGGAGTTGGACTGTTTAAAAACGGTGGTTTGAAGTTGAGGAGTTGACCTGTAGTTATCTTCAATGCGTCCACACAGGACGTAGAAACCTTCATTTCTGCAGGTGTTCTGGTTTCCAGGCATTACCTAGGCATGTGTTCCTGTTCTGCTTTTAACAGAGTAACTCTGTGGAGTGTGAAGATGGTATGGGGCTGGGTGGTTTTAAACTTCTCATTTGAACTTCACTGCTTCTTGCTTCTCGTGTTGAGCGTACTCCAGCCGGCCCGGTGGCAGCCAATAGCCAAGGTCCTGCCGCCTCTGTACCTCCTAGAAGTGTGGCTTGGGAAGGAAAACATGGTGATGTGTGTTTGCAGGTCGCAAAGTCGTACTCCCTATGCATTCTTTCGCACACCTGAAGGATCTCCGTTTTACCCCCTCCAACGCCGTGGTCCACGTGGGTGGCGTTTTGTCTGTGGAGATAACCGTGTGCAGCCAGATGCCCATCCCTGTGCGCGTGGAGCAGATCACCATCAGCGTCCACTTCAGCATTGAGAAGAACAGCTACCGGAAGACTGCCGAGTGGCTTACCAAGCACAAGACGTCCAACGGGATCATTAACTTCCCAGTGGAGACCTTGCCTTTCCCCGCGTCCCAGGACAGTTTCCCGGCGCTGGAGCTGTACGAGACGTTTGAGAGAAGCCCTTCCGACAGCTCCTTGAGCACCACGGGGATCATATGCAGAAACGTGCACATGCTCCTGAGGAGGCAGGAGAGCAGCGCTGCTCTGGGCTCGCCCTCGGGGGTGGCTCTGGAGGACGGGGCCCACGTGCTGACGTGTGGCGGCGTGACGCTGGAGCCAGGGGCCAACACGGTCACGTTCAGGACGCAGGTGTGTGTGGAGGCGGGGAGTTGATTTGAAGGTGGTTGGCAAGGGGCGTCGGTTTGCGAGAACTGCCTGAGGTGTGGTGAGGGTCAAGTGGAGGCCTCTGCTCTTGTACCCCGGGGTTTGTTTTTCTTCTTAAAGAAAAGTTTTTTATACTTACACAGTTACAGTTTAAAGGCAATTGATAATTTTTGAATGAAGTTTTAACATAATTATTTGAGTTCTCCCTGGATTTAGATCTTTTTGCCTTGACACGGTATTAAATTGCACCCTCACTTGTTAAAGTGACATGTCAAAGAAGGTGGCGCTGTTTCACGTTAAACTTCATTTTCCTTTTGCAGTTGCATGGATATTGAGACAGCTGCTCTGATGCACTCTGACACAAGTCTTTCTCCGTGCAGTGTGCCCTATAAGTCCCTAACTGGGCACGTGTCTGGTGGGAAGGACAGCCGTTTGTCACATGTTTTAGTCTAGTCTGAGAACAGGTCTGAAATCTCATGCTGAATGGCTCCATTCAGAAAAGAATGTCACAAGTAAAATTTATTAAACTGAAAATACATTATTAGAAGCATGAAGTCAAGTTTAAGCCCCAGTTCCTCATAAGGGTCTCGATCGAGATGCTTGGGGCCCTTTGCACAGCCCGCGTGCAGACGTGCGAGCGCCCAGCAGTGGGGTGAGAGGGTGAGAAGACGGCGCGGCCTGCCCTGAGGCTGCCACCGCGGCGGGGCAGGCGGTGACTTTCCGCACGCTCCGTCTGACCCTAGGCCAAGGAGCCCGGCACGTACACGCTGCGGCAGCTCTGCGTCTCGGCGGGCCCGGTGTGCTTCGTCCTCCCGCACCTCTACCCGCTGGCGCAGTATGACGTGTACTCCCAGGAGCCGCAGCTGCACGTGGAGCCGCTGGCTGGTGAGTGGGCTGCACGCCGCGGGGGCCGCGGTGGCTGCGGGTTGCGCTTCACCCCTTTACGAAGGAGTCACATGAAGGAGGGCTTTCTGCTCCCTCAGACCACCAGCACGTTGTGCACAGGGACGCTTTGGGGTAGCCTCACGGAAGTTTTGTCTGGGAACCAGCTGACTGTGATTGTTCTGTTCATTAGATACTTGCTTTTCTGTAATTGCTGACTTTCATGTTTAATCAAACATGCATATCTGAACATAAGAAAAATAAGAAAAAAATTAGCTATCAGTTAATGTCTGCCACGGAGAACTTAATAAGTAAATATAACTTCCTGCTTAGAGATTTATTTCAAAGGCTAAATGCCAGATTTAGTTACATTCTATACTCCAATCAAAAGTCTTTTTCTTTGAAAGCATTGATTAAATTTGATCCCTTAGCATGACATTTTAGAAATTCAGAGCTGCTGTTTTGTTAAGCTCTAAAATTAGAAGAATTTGGCATGAACAAATGATTTAAATCCACATACTACTTAATTAAATAGTAATGAGCGGATATCTCAGTTGTTTAGGCCAAACAGTATATTTATTGGCTTGTTTCTTCCATTTGGAAAAAGAAAATCAAGGAAAGCATTTTTCTATTTAATCTCCTCATACTCTCTATTTTTCTGCTTTTAAACGTCTCCCATTGGCCACCAGCAGAGGCCGTCTCTCGAGGGAGGCTCCAGGCAGAGTGCCTCTTGCACAGAAGGCTAAGCTTTGCTGCTGTCAGGGCCCGGAAATGCCCCATGAGACCAGCCGCCACGCTCACGCCTCCGCCCTGCGGCCCTCGCTCCCTCTCTTGCTCCATCCCAACCCTCTGTCTCGTCTGTTTCTCCTTTTTGTTTCCTATCGCTTGCCTTCTTCCTTCTGCCTTCCCTGGAGTGGGGTTCTCAGAGACCTCAGCTGGTTTCCACGTCGGAGCAACCAGAAGCTATGCCTTTCACTGAGCTGTTTCTAAACCAAAGATCTTGAAGGCCTCACTTGAGACAACCAGAGAAAATTCTGAATAGCAGTAGCACGTGCAGTTTCACCAGTCTGTTCTTCAGCGCTGCCATTATCCGGGTCTCTCTTACTGACTTACTGGCAGCTGAGATTTGAGCCCCCGCATAGACATGGTTGCCACGGTGATCCCTGACTCTCTAAACCAAGGTGGTGAGAAGACCCTCCATGCTCACAGATTCTCTTGTTTGCAGCAAGGACCCCTCAGCCCTGCAGTCCAGGTAGTTGAGATGAAGAGGGAGAGTGGAGGGAAAGAAACGGGCTTTGAGGAGTATACTAAAGTGAACAGATCTTTTCTAGTGGAAGAAACAATGCTGTTTAGCCTCGTAGTAGGTTCTCCATTGGTATTTTTGGTTGAGAGTGATGCTAATCGTGGTCTTTTTCCCTTTAGATAGTCTTTTGGCTGGTATTCCTCAGAAGGTCAAGTTCACTGTCACTACTGGCCACTATACAGTAAAAAACGGGGACAGCCTCCAGCTCAGCAATGTGGAAGCCATGCTCATCCTGTGTCATGCAGAGAACAGAGCAGTGATCTATTCCAACACGAGAGGTACGGCGGCAGCCACCTGGCAGAGGTGGACTGTCAGCATTGCCATGCAGCATGAGGGTGTACAGAGCTGTCAGCCCCGTCATCCTCAGTTAGTATCTTAGGCCTGCTTCTCTCTACGACTGCTTCATGGCAGCAGCTGCCTGCGGGTGGACGGGGCCCCTGCCCCTGGGCAGGGCCTCACATGTGGGGAGGACAAACTTAGAGCCGTGACGTGCTCGGTGGCCAGGCAGTGCCTCGCTAGGACTTCTGATGCGGCGTGGGCTCATGCTTGATTGTGACGCCCTGTAGGCTGTCAGCCCTCCCCAGTTCCCTCATCGAAAAGCAAAAGGAAATCAGACTTTTTAGGCACCAGTCGGAAGCCCTTAAAACGTCCTATGTCTTGCCCTGGCTGATGTGGCACATTGTCCCATAACTGAAGGGTTATGGGTCTGATTCCTGGTCAGGGCACATACATGGGTTGTGGGTGTGCTCCCTGGTGTGGGGGGTGGGTATGATCCCCAGTCTGGGTGCAGCCAGTCGGTGCTTCTCTCTTGGGTCTATGTTTCTTTCTCTCTGTTTTCCTCTTTCCCTTCATCTCTCTCTGAAAGCAATGAAAAAATGTCCTTCAGTGAGGATTTAAAACAAAGTCCCATCTCTCCTGACCCCCAGCCACGAGGCATGGAGGGAAGGATGCTGCTCCCTTCTTGGGAGGGAGTTGGCCTGGCCGTGTGACAGGGCGGGAGCATGCTGTGCAGGGACACACGCAGTACTTGGGTGGGCCACGTAGGAAGTGTCCGTTTTCTGTATCCAGGCTAAGCACAGTGACAGTTCTCTGGCCTGTGACTGGCTGGTGTTCATGCAGTGTCACTCTGTCTTAGGGGGTTGGTTCCTGGTTTCCTGCCTCTTCAGTCCCACATCAGTCCACATGCTTTCATGTGCGTAAGAGCAGCAGGAGTTGGGCTGGGCCCATCACCTGCCAGAAGGAAAAGGAGCAGGGAAACAGAAGGAAGGTGTTACAAGTGACTTTTTCTATCTTTCCTAGAAAAGGCTTCCGAAGTGTCACTCAGGGTTCAGTCATCTGACAAGGTCACGAGCATCAGTCTGCCTGCTGCGCCTGCATACCACATGATCGAATTTGAACTGGAAGTCCTGTCTTTACCTTCAGCTCCAACAACTGGAGAGGAGAGCAACATGCTGGGGGTGACAGAGGCCCAGAGGATGCATAAGGACACACAGAAAGCCGGCCACTGCATGGCTACCACGGACCACAAAGTAAGGAGGGGCTGGAACTGCTCAGCCTGTGGCGGCAGCCTCCGCGTGTCCCGCCTGTTCTGAAGGACAGTACTTAAGAGACGTGTTCTGTCTCAGTGGCGGGTTTCCGCCCTGACGCCGGGAGCTCTCGCCAGGTTAGGACTTATATCTGTGAATCATACCTCCTTCCATAAGGGGCGCGTCTTGGAGGACAAGACAGGCTCTCGCTTTTCCATCCCAACTCAAGAGGGAAGGGCCGTTTACTATAAGAGGTAGAGTGTTTGCTTAGGAGAGGTGACTTTGGGTTCATAGTCCATTTGTTCTCGTGACTAGACTAGAGGGCGTTCTGTGTCTGGTGTGCTTTGGTTTCTGTCCGCTGAAATGTCACATCAAACTTGGCAAGGAACAAACTCTCCTCCGGTGCTGGTGTTTATTGACAGTTGCTTGAGAAACCTGTGACTTTGTTCCCAGGTCTGCAGTCCATGAGCTCACAGAGTGTATCACTAGCATTGTGTGTGTTCCACTTGTGTCTGTGTCTTGTAACACACAGAGTGGTTCTGAGGGCTTCTGACCAGCCCAGGTGTAGAAGTTTGTTCTTGTGGTTATGTATTGTGGTTCTATCTTGTGGTTATAGTACGGGACTATATGTATTTGCACGCTTTTGAAAGCTGCTGCCCGAGGGTCTGGCTTCTATTCAGCCTGAATCTAGGTAGTGAGAACCTTGCCTTTGGGACACTGACAGTGACTGGGAGCTATCAGAAATAAGGTGGGCACAGCACAGATGTCTGAGAGACAACCAGGAGCTAAGACAGCGTCCAGCAACAAGCCTCACTTCCTACACAAGGCCACTCCTTCGAGGTGGGACAGGTGGTTGTCTCATCTGCCATATAGAAACCAACAGAGTCAAGCATGATGAAGAAAGAAACAGTAGGGATATGTTCCAAGTGAGAGAACAAGAGAAAACCGCAGGGAAAAACACCTCAATGAAAGGAAGGCAAGTAATTTACCTGCTGAAGAGTTGGAAGTGAGGTTTAGAAGGACACTCACTGAAGTGGACACAACAGATGAAATGAACACAGTAAGACCTTCAACAAAGAGATGGGAAAGATAAGAAAATACCAAGTGGCATTAACAGGGCTGAAGAATGCAATAACTGAGCTGAAAAACCCACTAGAGAGGTTCGACAGCAGACTAGGATCCCGACAGCTTCAAGACCAGGCAGCGGAACTCATCCACCTGAAGCAGCAAGAAGAATGAAAGAAACTAGAGAGAGCCTACAGGACTTAAGGGCCAGCATCAAACAGATTAACATTTGCATTGAGGCCCCCAGAAGGAGGAGAGAGAGAGAGAGGGGTAGAAATCTTAACTGAAGGAATAATGGCTGAAAAGTTCCCTAACCTGGAAAACAGACATCCAGATCCAGGAACTCCAAAGAGTTCCATCAAGGCACATTATAATTAAAATGTCAGAAGTGAAAAACAAGGGGAGAGTGTTAAAAGCAGCAAGAGAAAATCAACCTGTTATGTACAGGGAACCCCCATAAGGCTGTCAAATTTTTGTCATTAGAAACTTTGCAGGCCAGAGGGAGTGTCACAGTATATTCAAAGGGCTGAAAGAAATCAAATGTCCAATTATGAATACTTTGCCTGACAAAATTATCGATTATTCAGACTTGAAGGAAAGATAAAAGAGTTTTACCAGCAAAAGCTGAAAGTTTTTCACCACTAAACCTGCCTTGCAAGATATATTAAATTAAATGGACTTAAGATGAGAAGAATGGGTGCTAATTATTAACAACACATGAAAGAAGAAATCTCACTGTAAAGGTAGGTACGGTGTATAGAAAAGGCAGTGAAATAATCAATTACGAAGCTACTCTGAAAGTTAAAAGACAAAGTAGTAAAAAAACAATGATTACAATAATCAAGGAATACACAGGATAAAAAAATGTAAAATTTGACATAAAAATATAAAATGTGGTGGAGTAGAAAGTAAAAATGTTGAGCTTTAGAATGTGATCAGACTTAATTATCAACTTACAATAGGCTGTTATGTAGAAGCACAAAGCAAAAACTTGTAGTGACATGCAAAAGGTGGAGAGAAAGGAACCTAAGGGTGCCAGTAAAGGAAGTCGTCAGACCCCAAAGGAAGGGAGCAGAAGGAAAAGAAAGGAAAACAGCACGAAAACTACAAAATAGCAATAAGAACAAATCTATCAGGAATTACTTTAAATGTAAATTGACTAAATTCTCTAAGCAAAAGACAGAGTGGCTGCATGGATAAAACCAAGACCATCTATATGCTGCCTACAACAGACTCACTTTTTTTTTAATTTTAAAAACATTATCGATTATGCTGTTACAGTTGTCTCAGTTTTTTCCCCTTGCCCCCCTTCACCCAGCACCTCCACTCCCTCAGACAATGCTCACACTACTGTTCATGTCTATGGGTCACGTGTGTAAGCTACTCCATGTCCTGTGCTATACTTTACATCCCCATGGCTATTGACAGACTCACTTTAGACGTAAGGACACACAGACTGAAAGTGAAGGATGGAAGGATAGTTCCGTGCAAATGGAAATGAGGAGAAAGCTGGAGTACTTCGACGTATTTCAGGCAAATAGACTCTAAAACAAAGACTGTAATAAGAATCAGAGATGGGCATTGCATAATGATAAAAGAGATAAATATAAGAATATAGAGCATTTGTAATCATTTATGCACCCAACATAGGAATAACTAAATCTATAAAGCAAATATTAACAGACCTAGAGGGAGAAATAGACAGCTGTACAATTATAGCAGGGAACTTTAATACCACACTTACATCAATAGACAGAGCATTCAGATAGAAAATCAATAAGGAAACGCTGCTGTTAAACATGGTAGAGCAGATCAGCTTCACACACATATCCAGAATATTCCATCCAAAAGCAAAGGGATACGTGTTCTTGTCAAGTGCACACAGGATATTTCCAAGACAGAGCACATTAGGCCGCAAGTCTTAATAACCCTAAGAGTGTTAAAGTCATATCAGGCATCTTTCTTAGCCACAGCGGTGTGAAACTAGAGATTAAATGCATGACGAAAACTGGAAAACTCACAATATGTGCAGATTGAGCAACATGCTAACCAACAACCAATGGGTTAAAAAGAAATCAAAAGAGAAACCAAAAAATACCGTGAGACAGATGAAACTAGAAATGCAACATACCAAAACTTGTGAGCTACAGTATAAGCAGTTCCAAGAGGGAAGTTCATAGTGGTAATTGCCTACCTTCAGGAACAAGGAAAGTCTCAAATAAACAACCTACCTTTACCAGAAAAAGAAGAACAAACAATACTTAAAGTTAGTAGAAGGAAGGAAATAACAAAGATTAGAGCAGAAATAAATGAGAGAGACTAAAAAGACAATAGCAAGCATGAATGAAATTAAGAGTGAGTTGGTTCTTTGAAAAGATAAGATTGATGAACCGTTAGCTAGATTCACCAAGAAAAAAAGAGAAGACTCAATAAAACCAGAAATGAAAGAGGAAATGTTACAACTGATACCACAGAAATACAAAGGATCATAAGAGACTATGGTGAATAATTATGTGCCAACATGTTTGACAACCTAGAAGAAATGGATAAATTCCTAGAAATATACAACCTTTCAAGACTGAACCATATGCAATAGAAAATCTGAACAATTGATTACTGGTAAGGAGATTGAATCCACCATCAAAAACCTCCCAACAAGAGTTCAGGGCCAGATGGCATCACTGGTGAATTCTACCACATATTCAAAGAAGAATTAATGCCAATCCTTCCCAAACTATTTCAAAAAATAGAAGAGGAGGAAGCACTTCCAAACTCATTTTAGGAAGCCAACATTACCCTGATCGATACCAAAACCAGAAAAAGGATGCCATAGGAAAAAAAATTATAGGCTAATATTCCTGATGAACTCAACAGACTGTTAGCAAACCAGATTCAACAGTTGTACACCATGATCAAGAGGGGTTTATTCCAGGGATGCAAGGTGGGTTCAGATCTGCAGGTTAGTCAGTGTGACTCACAACATTATCCAAACAAATGACCAAATTATATCTCAGTAGATGCAGAGCAAGCATTTGACAAAATTTAGCATCCATTTATGATTAAAAAAAAAAACAAAACGCTCTCAACAAAATGGGTATAGAAGGAGAGTACCGCAGTATAATGAAGACTGTGCATGCCCACCCCACCGCTCACATCATACCCAGCAGTGAAAAGCTGAAGCCTTCTTCTCTAAGAGCAGGAAGAAGACGAGGATGCCCCTCTCACCTCTCTTTTTGAACAGAGTATCGGATGTCTTAGGCAAGCAATTAATCAAGGAAAACAAAATGCGTATGAGTTCGAAAGGGAGAAAGGAGACTATAACTGTTTGCAGATGACATGATCTTACGTATGGAAAGCCCTGAAGATTCCATCAGAGAACTGTTGGAACTAATAAATGAATTCAGTGAAGTTGCAGGATACAAGTTTGATACACAAAACTGTTGCATTTCTATGTACTAATAATGAACCGTGAGAAAGAGAAATTAAGAAAACAATTCCATTTACAATTGCTTCCAAAAGAATAAGGAGGTTAAAGACCTTTATATTGAAGAGTAGAAGAAATAATAAAGAAACTGAAGAAGACACAAATAAGTGGGAAGATAGTCCATGCTCATGGAATAGAAGATTTAATGTGAAAATGTCCATATTATCCAAAGAAATATACAGATTCAGTGCAATCCCTATCAAATTCCAGTAATATTTTTTACAGAAATAGAACAATCCTAAAATTTGTGTGGAACCACCGAAGACCCTGAATAACCAAGCAAATTTGAGAAAGAACAAAGGTGGAGGCATCGTGCTGCCTGATTTCCGACTACATTACAAACCGATACAATGTAGTATTGGTGTAGACACAGACACACAGGTTATTGGGAAAGAATAGGAAGCCCAGAAGTAAATCCATACTTACACGGTCAATTAATTTATGACAAAGCATCCAAGAATACACAATGGGAAAGGACATCTCTTGAATTAATGGTGTTGGGAAAACCTGGAACGGTCACACACAAAGAAATGAAACTGGACCACCTTACAACTTACACAAAGAATAACTCAAAATGGATTAAAGATTTGAAGGTAAGACCTGAAACCATAAAACTTCTAAGAGAAAATACAGGCAGTAAACTCCTTGACATAGGCCTTGGTGATGATATTTTGAATCTGACACCATAAGCAAAAGCAACAAAACTAAAAATAAACAAGTGGGATTACATCAAACTAAAAAGCTTCTGCACAGCCAAGGAAACCCTCAGCAAAATGAAAAGGCAGCCCTTTGAGTGAGGAAGGTATTTACAAACAGTGTATCTGATAAGAGGTGAAAATCCAAAATATGAAATGAACTCATAGAACTTAATAGTAAAAACAAACAAAACAAAAAACACAAACAATCCAGTTAAAGAATAGGCAGAAGATCTGAATGAATATTTTTCCAAGGAGGACATACAGAGGGCTAACTGACCCATGAAAGGATGCTCAGCATCACTGATCCAGGGACATGCAATCAAAACCACAGTGAGCTACCATCCAACACCTGTCGGAATGGCTGTCAATCAGAAAGTCAGAAATAGCAGGTGTTGGCGAGGACGTGGAGAGCGGGGAATGCTCATGCACTGCGGGTGGGATTGTGAATTGGCGCAGCCACCGTGGAAAAACAGTGTGGAGATTTCTCAAGGAATTAAAATTAAAACTATTGTATGAACTAACAGTCCCACTTCTGGACATTTTTCTGAAGAAAACAGAAACACTGATTTAAAGAGACTCAGGCACCCCCACGTTCATTGCAGCGTTATTTATGGTAGCCAAGATATGGAAGTAACGTAAGTGTCCACCTGTGGATGGGGGCGTAAAGGATGTGCGGGCACACGCATGCACAGTGGAAGGTTGTTCAGCCCTAACAAAGGGATGAAATCCTGCTATTTGCAACGACATGGATGGACCTCGATGGTGTCATGCTAAGTGAAATGAGTCAGAGAAAGGCAAATACCGTATCATCTCTTAAATGTTGAATCAAAAACAAAACAAAACAAACCTCATAGATATGGAAGATTGGTGGTTGCTGGTGAGATAAATGGGTGAACTGTTTTTTTGCTTTTTGTTTTAATTTAAATGACTAATTTTTAAAAAATGTATATACAGCCTGGCTGGTGTAGCTCAGTGGATTGAGCGTGGGCTGGGAACCAGAGGGTCCCGGTTTGATTCCCAGTCAGGGCACATGCCTGGGTTGCAGGCCAGGTCCCCGGTGAGGGCCATGTGAGAGGCAACCATACATTGCTCTTTCTCCCTCCCTTTTCCTCTCTCTAAAAATAAATAAATAAAATCTTTAAAAAAAATAAAAATGTATATACAAAAGGCTAAGAAATGCAGTCATTTCGAAGAGATTATGGCATAGAATATCAGACCAGTCAGTGCCTAAAGAATAATGTTTTTGTTTTTCAGTCCTTGAAATTTTTCCCCTTGCTTGATGTAGAGTTCAGGAGACAAAGATGATACTTATTTCAGTAAGCTCATGGAGTCATGCTGAATGATAGCGTTTTCCATACTCAGTATATTTGTTTGTATAAATTGAAGCTTGAGGCCTGGTTTCTGCCCTTACAAGAATTAATAACTCGGTCCACACTCAAATTGATTGGTTTTCAGTTAGGCATTCAGCATCATGTGGATTAAATGTTTGGATAATTCATTTACTTTTGTTTAGGTAATGACTGGTTAGTGTCATCTGGACATAGCGGTTAAAAGCACTTTGTCAGGACCTCCTGTGCTGTAAAAATTCCGTCTGGCACGGTGGCCACGTGTGCGAGGATAGTGAGGTGGGGCTTGTGCTGCTCACTGCGGGCCTCTGCTCCGCAGCCATCGAGACCATTCTGGTGACTTCTGGACATGCTGCCAGTTCCACGCCCATTTTTCTCGACTGTCCGTGCAGCTTTGTGTCTGCCCTGTGTTCGTGCGCATGCTTGATGGGGTTTTCTTCAGAATACGGAATTGTAAAGCCGTCAGGCGTGCAGGACACTGGCAGCCACCGCAGACCTGGAGGGACAGTGGTGGCGGCTGAGCGGCCGGCGAGTAGTCTGAGTGGGCGTCCCTCCGTCTCTCCTCAGGTGTCCATCGAGTGCCCGTGGTCCATCTACTCCACCGTCATCGCGCTGACGTTCAGCATGCCCTTCAGGACCACGCATGTTCTGCTGTCGTCGGGGACGCGGTAAGGGAGGCCCTGCTCCTGCCCAGGCTCTCTGACACAGAGCCCCTTGCTGTTCAGAGCTTGGCCTCGGCGACCTTGAGCATGTTTTCTTACATGACCATGATGCCGTTGTCCCCCACAGCACCCAGTCTATGCCCAGATCTCCCCAGCTGCCTCAGCAGTGACTCTGCACAGTTGGTTTATGGGATGCGGCCCCAGGCAAGCCCTGTGTGTTTATCCCTTGTGATTATCGGACGCCTTTTTCTCCCTTCTTCCCTTGTTCTTCAAGCCCGTGGCCCATTGACAGATGTGGGCCAGCTGTCCTCTAGGAGGTCCTCTGTTCTGTGTGTGCCTCGTCCGCCCTCTCGGGGTTAAACTAGTTCCCCTGTGAACTGCTGGTTACCTCCGGAACAGGCCTTTCCAACCTCAGCACTGCCGACGCTGTGGGTCAGATGACCCTCTGCTGGGGGTGCTGCCCTGCGCACTGCAGGGTGTTAGCAGCTCACCCACTTCACGCCAGTGGCGCTTCCCACCCCCTTGGCGGGGGTGGAGGGGAATTGCTGCTAGTGGAGAACCACTGCCCCAGGGGCTTGATGAGATTCGGAGCAGCCTTCCAAGAGGCTGGAGCCTCAGCCGTGCGGCCCTGGGCTTCACGTGTCACTGCAGCAGGACCCAGTTGCCCGGGAGTGACGGTGCTCACTCCGCCACTGGGCCTGGGCGAGCCTGGCCTCCCGCTGTCACTCCCTGCCTGCTTCGTGCGCTGGCTATTTGGGGAATTTGGAAACACCTGTCAGAGCCCTATTTAGAGTGGGACATTTTTCTAGCAGCATTTTCCCTTTAAATTGCAGTGTGGGAACTGTAGATATTAGTGGTTAAAAACACTGATAAGTAATAAACAGAGCCCGAGTTGTTTTAAGATCAGCTTTTCACAGCTCCTCACGTGTAACGGAAACTAAAGCGAGCCCTGTGCTTGGTTTCCCAGTGAGAAATCATTCCTGTGGCCACTGCTCATTCCTCCGTATCTTGTCACGGTCTGTCGTTGCGTGTTTGGAGAGCTCAGTTATAATCGTGGGTCAGAACACTGTGTCCTAATCAGAAGGCTCTTTGACTGTTCTTCCTCAGAACTGGCTCGCTCAGAGAGATGGGTGTTCTCCGACCCTTTCACGTGTGAGGTGAAAAACAGGAACATGGGTAACAGCTGCTGCTTAGTTATTTCACCACGTCGCTTTCTGATGCCCCAGAGAGGTTCTTCTTAACAAAGCCAAAATATATTTCATAAAGTTCTCAAGTGTCAAAGTCACATTTTTTGTTTTTCTGCTTCAGGAAGTACATTCAAGTTTGTATCCAGAATTTGTCGGAACTTGACTTCCACCTGTCAGATAGTGACCTCGCGGACATCGGGGAGAGTGCTGACCTGCAGCTGCTGCCGCTCAACCTGGAATCCCAGCAGGTAACCGTCTTCTAGAATTGAGCGTAAGCTCAGCAGGACACAGGAGAGCGGGTGTGCGGTGGCCGAGCCACCCGTCATGTTGGCGCTGTGCTTTAGATCGTGTGAACGTGGCCGTGTGCTTTGGGTCATGCCTTCCCAGAGGGAGAGTGGCTGCTGGTGGTCCGTAAATGGCGCAGGCACGCGAGACCGCGTGGAAGCACCGCTTTAGGCTGTGGCGTGCGTGTCCGCCTCCCACTCTGTGGGCGGAGCAGTGCAGGGAGAGATTGGGAAATGGATTTTTACACTTGGCCCTCCCTACACACAGACTTACGTAACCGCAAGCTTATCCTTAGTCTCCCGTGGACAGGGAACGGTGGCCGTGCCTTCTTCCTGTCATCGGATGCCTGCGCGTGCCCCAGGAAGGAGTCGGGGTGTTGATGTGACGGGGTCATGTTCATGTTCACAGCACCTGGCGGCATCCTGGCCTTGCTTTTCCTGTTTGTGTGTCCCATGTGTTTTTAGACAGTAAACGCTGAGTGTTTAGACGAGCAACAGTTTTTGTGATGGGTGTCTGATCTTTAGCATTTTCAAAGGATTTTCCCGGACGACATTTGGCACGTCTCAAGTCCCACCCCGGTCTGTGGCTGTGCTGCAGCGGGGGACACTGGGCTCATGCTGCTCCGGTTCCTCGTGTCACCCGGTGTCAGAGCGAAGTAGTCGGCGTGGGTGTAGATGTCCTTTCTAATTGACCGATGCATTTCCCATTTTGGAAATGTCTGGGATACTCTATACGTGTAAATGTCCTTTAAGCTTTTTAATCTCCTATGTTGTGAAGCACCTGAAATCTTAAAAAGGTAAAGCTTTTTTTACCAACCTTGTGCAGACCGCTCCAGGGGCAAGGGCAGGCAGGAGGGGCAGGGGCAGCGGCGGGCGCAGGGCTTAGGGCAGCGCACGCTGCACTGTCAGGTCCAGGGCCCTGTGGGGTCGCTGCTGCTTCATCTCACCACTTCGCTTTGGAGGAGGTGCACCTGTGATGGAGCATGCTTGTCCCTGTGCAGTGACAGCCGGCTCTCTTGCAGCACATCTGCAGCCAGCAGGCGGTGTTCTTTGTCTGGGAGCTGACGTGGACACGAGAGCCGCCCCCTTCACTGCACGCTCGGTTCTCCGTGGGATTCCGGCCCGCCTCTGAAGAACCGCTGACTATCTCCTTAAAGCCCTATACTTATGAATTTCAAGTGGAAAACTTCTTTGTATGTATTCTGTTATTTTGGGCAAGGGGGAGTGCAGGGTGGGAAGGTGAAAGGTGACATCATATTCTTTATAATCTAAAAAATCAGACAAAATCTTTCAATATAATGAAGCAACAGATCAAGGAAAATAGTTAACACTTGGAGTAGTTAAATCACTGACTGACGGTATTTGGAACCAGGTCCTTCTCAGGCGATATGTTCATACCCATGCACTGTATCTGGCAGCTCTAAGATGAGTGCTTATAACCGTAAAGACCAAAGACTTCTTGCTCTTGCCAGGTGGCTCAGTTGGTTGGAGTGTCCTCCTATATACCAAAGGATTGTGGGTTTGATTCCCAGTCAGGGCACATGCATGGGTTGTGGGTTCGATCCCTGGTCGGAGCATATACGGAGGGCAGCTGATCGATGTTTCTCTCTCACATCTCTCTCTCCCCCTGTCCCCTCCCCGGCCCCCTATCTTTTTCTGAAATTGGTGAACATATCCTCAGGTGAGGATTAAAAAAATAATTGTTTTTTTTTTTAACAAAAAGACCAAAGACTTCTTATTGCATCTCCCTTCTCTTCCTTAGCTGACATAGTAATGTTCTGGAACTACTTCTTGGAGTCCTTTCCGCTTTATCATTAACTATTACACAGGGTGGGCTGCATTATAAAGACGTGTTGAATTTTGTAAAAGAAGAAAATGTTGTAGAAGTTCACTTAATATTGGGACGGTTTTCTTATAATCTGTGCATTGAGCCAAAAGAAGCCTTGATCTAGGCGAGTAGGTAGCTGTTTTCTGTTTCTTCGGTGAGATTGTTGGGGTTTGTGTTAGGTAAATGAAAATAAAATACAGTTGACCCCGAACAACTTGGGGAGTTAGGGGCACCTACCCCCATGCAGTCGAAAATCCACATACAGCTTTTGATTCCCCTAAAACTTAGCTTTCAATAGCCCACTGTTGACTACCTTAGTGATAACATACACAGGCTATTAACACATATTTTGTATATTATGTATGTGTTACACAATATGTTGTATTCTTCCAATAAAGTAAGCTAGAGAAAAGAAATGTTAATAAGAAAATCACAAAGAGGAGAAAATACATTTTTAGTATTTATGGAGAAAAAGCCCATGTATAAGTGGATCTGCATAGTTCAAACCTGTAGTTTTTAAGGGTCAGCTGTCCACAGTTTTGTGGCATTTCCTTTTTTCCTCTTTACTCCTGAAGCTTTGTCTGAGAGGTGTTTGCGTTGACCAGTTTTTCAGTACCTCCGTCAACCAAAAGACTGTTTCCACCCTTCTGTTTTATTGAACTGTCCGTCTCAGCTTTAGTGTTCAACCTGACCGCGAGTGTAATTGTCTCTTTGCGGTGTTGTACAAACAGGTACCTTTTCCATGTGTTAATAGCAACTGAACATCAGCTGTTCACATGGTAATCTCTGCAGAAATTTCATCTGCTTTCCTTACTACAGATGATTATTGACCAGTTAGCTGTTTTCACAAGCACTTTTATCTTTTTTGCTCTCTCTTCTAATGCAGAGTATAGAAAAACGTTCCTTTAGAGCTGTACAAGCTGAGTAAAAGGCCAGAGAAAAGTGTCTGGTGGGTGGTTCTTTCCGAAACAGATACTCTGAGGACCAAACGTGGACACTGCTTTCTTAAAAAGCCTCACTGGGACATAACCGATACGCCATGAGGCTCACCCGTTCGAAGGGTACGGCGTGAGTATGGCAGCGTGCTGGCAGCGGTGCAGCCAGTACCATAACCTGCCTCTAGAACACGGGCCGTCCCGGAAAGAAGCCGCGTGCCCCGTCAGCAGTCACTCCGCATCCTGCCCTCTTCTCAACCGCAGGCGGTCGCCATCTGGGGGCAGCTCTGCCCGGGTTTGCCTGTTCTGAGCAGTTCATACACGCAGGGTCATGTTACGTGTGGTCTTTCCGTGCCCGACTCTGCACTCGGAGCACTGTTTCCAGCGTTTGCTCGCTGTGGAGCAGGGTCAGAGCTTCATTCCTTTCAGTGGCCGAATAGGACTCCACCGTGCAGACAGGCCACGTTTTGTTTTTCAGTTCCCAGTGGCTGGACAGCTGGGTTGTGTCCACTTGGGGGACACTGAGTGTCAGTGCCGTTAAACCCTGGTGTAAGGTTCTCTGCACTGACGGGTTCAGTTTTCTTGGGTAAATACCTAGGCGAAGTTGCTGGATCATCTGGTAACTCCGTTCTTTTTTTTGAAGAGCTGCTAAACTGTTCTTCAGAGACGTCACTTTACGTTGCCACCAGCAGCATCTGAGGGTCCTCTTTCCACCCCCGCGCCAGCACTGGCTGTGCTGTCTTTTGTATTCTCGCCCTCCCGGTGGGCGTCACGTGGTATCTTGTGCTTGTGATGTGCCTTTCCCCGCTGGCTGACGGTGTGGAGCATCTTTCCTGTGCTTTTTGGCCATTTGTATATGTTCTTCGGAGAAATGTCTATTCAGGTCCTTTGCCCATTTTTTATAAGTTTGTCTTTTTATTACTGAGTTGTAAGAGCTCTTTACATATTCTAGATATCGGTCCCTTGTTAGAGGTATGACTTGCAAATATTTTCTTCCATTCTGTGGGTTGTATTTTCACTTTCTTGATGGTCTCCTGAAACACAAAGTTTTAATTTTGATGAAGTCCAACTAACTAAGCTCTCTTATTTCTTGTGCTTCTGGTGTAGGATCTAAGAAGTCATTGCTTATCCCAAGGTTAAAATGATTTCCTTCCAGTTCTCTTCTGAGAGTTTATAGTTTTAGCTCTCACATGGAGGCCTGTGATCCACTGTGAGTTAACTTTTGTGTGTGGTGACAGATGGGGGGTCCCATTCATTCCATGTGGTTCCAAATTCATTCCATGTGGTTATTCAGGTGTCCCTATACCATTTGTTGAGAACACTATTCTTTTCCCAATGGATGGTCTTGGCACCCTTGTTGATAATCAGTTGGCCATAAATGTTAGAAATAAGCTGTTGTTTATTTAGAAATAAGTTCTAACACTGTCCCTAAAGCCTCAGCAGCCGCTGTCAGGGGTGGAAGGCACCCCACTGCTAACTGAGGGTCCCGTGCTTCCCCTTGGCTGCTGTATCGCCCTGTAACTGCACTTCCTTCCAAGCTCTGGGCAAAACTCGCTGTGCTCAGAAACAGTCCGGACTGCGTGCTCCACCTGGGAGCTTCCTGGGAGCAGGAGGCTCCTCGGGCAGCTCTGCAGGGGGCCGTCCTTCTCTGCACAGCTCTCCTTTGCCTGCCGGCCACCGCTGTAGGACAGGATGAACATTTCCTTGTTGCCTGCTCGAGGGCTTGTGTCCCCTTGTACCTGCGCGTGAGGCATCTCTTGTGTCCAGCGGGGGCGCCGTGTAAAACCCTGGCTCAGCGCCCTCTGATCAGTAGAAGCCTGCCCCGTCCCGAGACGGTTGTGACTGGATGTTCGATGGGCAGATCGCCGGTTGAGGCCCAACAGGGATTACTGTTTAGTTTCGTTAGTTCTCAGGAAAATGTGTTACCTCGGCAGTAGGTTTTCTAAAATTCTGAAGTCTTTTTTCTTTGAACATTTTATACTACCAACTGAACACTTGAAGTCAAATTATACCATAATTATTTTATGTACCTGTTATGTAAATTGACAGTAAGTGGAGCACAGGTCTCTGGGTGGTGAGCTGCAGTTTCACAGCAGACCACAGGGGGACGGAAATAGAGTTTATCAGGGCCTGGAGGAGGTGCTCTGCGCACCTTTCTGTGGGTCTGCGGGTGGAGTTCTTGGAGGTTCCTGGGCTAGAGCTGGACTGGTCAGTTCCAACTCGAAGAGCGTAACGAGTTTATGTGCGCTGTGAGAAGAAAAAGCTTGCAAATCATTGTTCCTAGGGCAGGAGGGGGCAGTGTCCGTTTAGGGTCCCTGCCGGCCCCTGGGCCAAACAAACTGGAAGGTGAGGCAGCAGTACCACGGAGTAGCTGGGCTACACTCTCGACAGTATTGTGAAATGAAGGGGGCTGACCTTCACAAGTGGCACTGCCAGTGTGCGGCGGGTGGGCGTTAGCCCCTCTGCAGGCTTCTTCGGGTCTTCGTCCTGGGCGGCAGGCACTTGTTGGGCGGGCGTGAATAGGAACAGATATCAGGTAAACATGTCATGGAGAAGGAAGCATTGAAGAGAAAGTTGATTATGACTTGATGTTGGATGATCCCAGAGAACTAATACTAACTTTGCCAGACGTGATAATGGCATTACGTTTTGGTAAGAAAACACCCATGTTTGTAGTCATACATACTGAAGTATACACGGGCGAAATGACAGGTTGTCTGGAATTTGCCTAAAAGCACGCTAGGTGAATACATCAGTGTAGACGGATAGAGGAGGAAGCAAATGAACGCCGTGGCGGTAATCTGGACTGTGGGCGACTGGCGCACAGAGAACGCTGTGCTGCTGCGCGTGTGCTGTTGCGCATGCTCCAAAGCATTCCGCGTTACTGAAGCAGGACCGCCCCGAACGCTGCGTCATGCAGAGGAAGTGCACAGCTGCTCTGCTAGCGACGGGCACAGAGCTGAGCAGGCGTCTCCGTTAACTTCTGAGTCTGAGGGTGGCACCTTGTCTGCCGCAGAGCCCACGCTTTCAGATTTGTCTTCAGCGCAACACACCTCTGTCCTCTTCTCCCCTCTCCTGCCCAGACGTTGTACAACGTGAGAGCCGAGATCCTGCCCCCTGCGGGGACAGAGCTCTGTAGGACAGGCTCGCTGTGCGCCCTGGAGGTGTCCATCACGCGCCTCTCGGACCTCCTGGAGGTGGACAGGGACGAAGCACTGACGGAATCCGACGAGTGCTTTTCCACCAAGCTCATGTACGAAGGTAGGTTGGAGGCCTCTTTTTCCCTAACTGTTGTGCTCAGCCAGTGCTCTAAGTGACCATGCCTGCTCTCTCCAAAGCGCAGTATTCTTTGTCCAAAGCAAGAGCATTCTAGAATTAAAAGGTCTCATTGAATGTTTCATTCTGTATTGTGGTGCTCGGCTCACAGGAAGTTGAACTTGGTTGTTACGGAGTCATTCTTCTGCCAGGTTTTATCAAACGGTTGTTGGTTTCAGGGCTGAGCACAGGCGACAGGTGGAGCTGCCCTTCCCTTTCTACTGCGGTTCAGGGTCTTCTGTTCACCCCTGAAGCAAAGTCCCAGCTCCGCTTAGCCAGTCAGCTGTCCTCTGATCGTGGCTCCTGCCCCTTCCCTCCAGCTCCCTTTCATCCCCTTCCATACTTCCCCATCCCCGCTGTGACCCCCACGCGCCCAGGCCCCCGATCGCTGATCAGTCGGACACCCTTTGGCAGCCCTCCTTCCCCAGGGCCTGGCTCCTTCAGTAGCGGGTCTCAGTTTGGGGGTCAAGACCCTTTATTCTCTAAAGAACGATTGAGGGGGAAAAAAGGTAGAGGAGCCAAACATTTATTTACTTACTTACAAATAGTAGAACTGTTTTCCAAAATAACAACAACAACAACAGAAAAAGGTGGTGAGGAGAATGGCATGAACTCGAGCGTCCCTGCCTGCTGCATTCAGTCTGCAGTGACATAACGGTGTCGGTCACGAGCATGAAGGAGCTCCGGTCTCCCGCACTTACGTAGTTGCAAACGGGAGGAATATTCTAACAGCCTTCCTATAACTAGATGGTCCTCTTTGATGCTACACCAAAGCTTGACAAGTGGCGGTTTTTACAGGCTAGACACTGTGAAGAATCAGAGCTCGCGTGGATGGCCCTTTGTCCTGGGTTTCACGGAACCCTTTGGTCTGTCTTGTGTTTTGAAAGGCCTTACCCGCCTGTGCGTTGGCCACGTGGGCACCTGGGTTACGCAGATCCTCTCAGTGTTGGTGTCTTTCATTGCACATGGTCACAGACTCACACTGTTTCCAACGCACACTGAATTCATCAGGATGGTCTGATTATAGGGACACAGTCAAGTTCACAGTGACAAGTGCAAATTTTCCAAAATTCTAATTTTTGATGAGAGTTTCAGATTGTGTCATTGGCCACTTCTTTGAAGTCACAGGCTTATTTTTCAAGAAAATGTCTGCAAAAACCCAAGATTGAGTAGCCATAGCTGGCAAGCTCCTGGCGAGCTCGGCAGCCCAGTGCCTTGCGCTGTGCCGGCGCCCGTGTCCTACGTCACTGGAGACGGCGAGGCCGGGGGGGCGGGTGATGGGTGCACGGGCTTCTCTCTGCCGTTTGCAATTTCTTATGAGTCTGTAATTATTTCCCAAAGTTAGAAAAATATGTGTACTAAAGCCGGAGTGTGAAAATGGCTTTGGTCTACCTGGAGGACCCCACTGTGGGAACTGCTGCTCCAGCTTGTCCCTCCCCGATGCTGTGTGTCCTTCACCAGCCCCTCCTGAGAGGTTTGCCCACCTGCTGGCAACCCACCTCTGCAGCCCCTTCGTTGCTGCTCGTGGAGTTTGTGGTCACATGCTCCTGGGCTCTTGCCTTGTGTCCCCATGCCCTGGTTGCTGTGACCTCTTCGCAAGGTCTTCTGCTTCTTGGGGACAAGGGTGCTATCCTGTGTACTTTGGAGTGACCCATCAGTTAGGTGTTTGAATTGCACTGAATTACACACAATTGTGTTATAATTAGTGTTACTAATAACACTGTGTATTTAGACTCTGAGTGGCAGTTGGGGTTCAGACCCTCTGCTCTGAAAGGTGCCATCACTTAGAAGATGCCCCCCACAGAAGATGCGCCCCGCTCCCATTCCTCATGTAGCAGCCAGGCAGCCATGCCTGGAAGAATCACTCATGTAGGTTGCAAGGCGACTTCAGTCAGGATTGAATCCTCGATCGTTTATTGATAAAGAGAGTGACTTCCCCAGACATCGCCATATGTCTTGGCTACTCCACCATGTGTGCCTTACTGGAATGTGCCATCACAAGACGTGGAGACAGAGACCGGTGCCCCAGTTTGGGATTTTATACTGAGTGTTGATGGTTTTGTTTTGGTCTGAATGTGCGTGCCCTTTTCTGGGGTAACAGTGTTTCCCTCTTGGTTTCAGTGGTTGACAACAGTAGCAATTGGGCCGTGTGTGGGAAAAGTTCTGGCGTCATCTCCATGCCTGTGGTTGCTCAGGCCATGCACAGAGTCCACATGGAGGTGATGCCCCTGTTTGCGGGTTACCTGCCCCTTCCCGACGTCAGGCTGTTTAAGTACCTCCCGCATCACTCTGCGCACTCCTCACAACTGGATGCCGGTAAGGACTCCGTGGTGCGGGGAGCAGGCCTGCTGGTCGCAGCATGTTCCCCAAGTCAGGGCCGCAAGCCGTGGGCATCTGCTCTGGAGCTCAATCCTTTGAGGGCCCATGTGCCAAGTTCCCTGTGAGGGTCACCTCAGTCCGCCTGCTGCTGCGCTAAGGGTGGCTTGGGTGGCTCGCTACTCCCCGGGGTGGGTCAAGGGTCCGTGGCTTAGTGGCCTGTATCTCACCTCCTGTGTGTTTTGCAGATAGCTGGATAGAAAACGACAGCGTGTCAGTGGACAAGCACATGGATGACCAGCTGGACAGCAGCAGCGTCAAGAGCAGGGGCAGCGTGCACTCGGCCACCAGCAGCGAGCACAAAGGCTTGCCTATGCCCCGGCTGCAGGCGCTGCCGCCCGGCCAGGTCTTCAACGCCAGCACAGGCACGCAGATCCTGGTCATCCCCAGCAAAGATGACCATGTTCTCGAAGTCAGCGTCACATGACCACGCCTCGCTGAACTTGCCCAGACCCCATGTGAATGCACTCGAAGGGATCCTGACTCGATTGTTCTCATTGTAACATTCTAGCTCTAACCACACCTGGGAGTCTGCCCGGCCGTCGGAGCCTCAGAGAGCCTCCGTGTACAGCTGGCTCGCAGAGTCCAACGTTTCGTTTGTGTTGTCAGTGGTGCCAGGTTACTTGTTCCTTTCTCATCTCCTGGTCCCTGTGCCGGTGTCCTCCAGTGCTGGCCCAAAGCCACCTCCTACGCCTCACTCCCCGCTCATGGACGCTCTTCAGAGGGGTCTCCCCCTGGGGCAGCTCTTCGTGGAGGTCCGCCTGTCTTCCAGGGAGACTCCTAGCAGGCCTTGCAGTCTCAGTCATGACACGTGTGTGCCTTTCTGGTCACACGGCTGCCCGATTTCTGGACCAGGTGGATTTGTCAGTCTCCTAAGGGGTAACACGGTCCTTTACCTCAGCTCATCTAATTGTGCTTTTCTAGAAAAACCCCGTTTTAGGGCAGGTAGGTGGGGCTAAGGGGTGGGGCGGGGCGGGAACAACCCCTCTGTGCCTTGGGATGCCAGGCTGGGCAGACCTGGAGCACCCGTTGGCTGGAGCCAGTTTAAAGGTACTTTAAGAAGACGAGAGCAGGGCCTAAGGAACAAACAGCTCAGTGTTGAAACAGTTTAGGAATAAATGTTTCTGGGACCCTTTTTCCCTCATAATGTTGATTGAATATCATCTGCACTTGAAATTAAATATATATTTATTTTAATTATATATGTGAGGGTAAATATGTTGTGTTTTCTCTCACCTTTAAACTTAGAGTCTTTACATGTAATTGTAACTGTATAATCAATATTTTCCTTTTGTACCTTAAATCTTAGAAATTAAGAGCTTCCATTTAAGCGAAGATTGGAGGGGTCCTCTCGCTGTATTTCCCGTCGGGTCGTAGGAGGGGTGCGAGGCCTGGAGTATTCTCTGCTGGTCCACTAAATTGCAGTCATACCATACCGACAGATTAATTTGCTTTTGGTTGTAAATGTAATTGTACATATGGTTGATTTATTATTTTTAAAAGTACAAACTAACTGATGTAATGTTTATGTATAAGTTGCACCAAAAATCAAGGACAGAATAAATATGTGTTTGTTTTTATTGGTGTGAAAGTCACAGCTTGTAAATAAGTGTTGTATGTATTAAACCTTTTCCAGCTTTCCAAAGCAATGTATTTTTGTACATATGAAAAAGAGAACTCTTAATTCACTGAGAAAGTGTGGTTGGGGTTGAACTTGACCAGATTAGTGCAAGGAGGGGTGGGGCCTCATGTGAATAACCTCAGATGTGTAAGCCTTATAAGAAGAAGGGGCCTCCTGCAGCTGCTAGCCGGGGCTCGTCAGCTGCTGGAGAGAGGCTGGCGGGGCGGGGGTGCGGAGGTCAGGTCGATACATGCACAGCAGAACCGTTGCCATCGCTTTTCTGTAGGTTGTCTGTCGACCCAAATAAAGGTGGTATTATTTCCCCCTCATGTCTTTTTCATTTATAGAAATCAGAGATGTGTGTGAAGAAGGTACATATTCATTTGTTTCATTAAACTTTCCAGAAATTGATCTTCCTTATGAACAGCTTAAAACTAAGAAATTTGGTCAACTAGTTAGGCAAATTAGAACTTCAGCATCTAATGATGGTTTAGGGTTTCTAAAATAAGCTTGTTTTACTGTAAGAATTGATCATTGCCTTCTATATCTACCAAGCTCTGTGAATGAAGAGATCTTTGAGATTTGATTCCGTCAGAAAAGCTCTAATCCTTGTGGTCTGCCTCAAGAGCTGCAGGGACTAACCCCTCCTCTCTGTGTGATGTAGTTTCTCTTCTTCTGGAAGGGACGGTGTGGTTTAACAGTATCCTTGTTTCTGTTTGAGTTTTGCATCTGGGCTCCAATCCCAGGACGAAATTCTAGTAGTGTAGATTTCAAGGGGAAAAAATGAATGGGAAATCCAGAACTTTTATGGTTGTTTCTTACTGTCTGGAAATTTAATGAAGTCAAATTTATCACAGGTTTCTTTTTTTACCCTAACTACCCAAAAGATCTTTTGCAATATGACTGCCTCTTAAAATTTTTTTGTTACATGACTGCCTCTTAAAATTTTTTTGTTTTTTTACACAAAAGAAGGATGTCACCTAAAACACCATTTTCGTTTTAACTAAGGCTATGATTGGATTTTTGTTGTGTTTAAAATAAAATAAGTCTTATGGGTTTGAGATAAGCTGGCTTTGTTGATAAAGATGTAGCAGCTGTCAAATAATTACAAAGCCAGATATAGAATGTACATCTAAAAAAACCAGAATATGCAGCTACTTTGCAAATGTGTGGAAATGTAAATATTAGCCAAAGGAACAGAAAGTTATAATTTTGGTGAATTTCATGGGGTCTCCTATGATTGGAAAAATTATAACTCTGCTGATTCTAATGTGAAAATTGTTGTACTTAATCTGAAAATGACTTCTACCTACAGTTTCATTGTCAGCACAGGCTTGTAGCGGGCTGGATTCCTAAATTAGTAAGTTGATGAGGATAGATATCCCATAAAGAGCCAGTAGGGAAAATATACACAGGCTTCTATTCCATTTTTCTTTAGTGTTTAAAATAAGGTTGTTACAAAATTAAACACTCCAGGTGTGTATATAAAATGAAAAGTTAAGTACTTTTTATAAAAGAACAAACTAGGCTGATATAAACGTTTCACTGTCAACTGTGATCTTTAAATCCACATGATTTTAAAATTTGATTTTTTCATGAAAATGCCCCTTTCTCTAAATTTATTCATCTTATACACAAGACTATAAGACCAGAAAGCATTGTTAGTAGAATTTGCTGGGATTCTGTGACTGGAAAAGGTGACAAGTTGGTGACTTTGACACTGCAGGTATTCCATTTTCATGGTTTACTATGAAAGTCATTTTTCACATTACTCTGTAATATATTGTTAGACTAAAACCACTGTATTAAGACTGTTTAAAATGTAAGCATTATAATTCTGAAAATACACATTTTAAGAAGAAACTGCTGATTGGAACTTAGTTCTTTACTGAGTTAAAACATTTAATTTATTTAGTTTTAGAAAGGAGAAGAGAGAGAGAAAGAAAGGAGAGAAATATCAAGGTGTGGTTGCCTCTCATGCGCCCCCTACTGGGGAGCTGGCCCACAACTCAGACATTGTCCTGACTGGGAATCGAACCAGGGAACCTCTGGTTGGCAGGCAGATGCTCAATCCGCTGAGTCGCACCAACCAGGACAAGAACTTTATTGTTTTTCCTCCTTGGTCCTTGTTTCTGACTTTAAGCGTAGATTATTCATTTTGGGGAAGCATTAAGGGCTTCATAATTTATTACCCTCTAACTCACAAGCGCTAAGACATTTGCTTCAGAGGGGGTTTTTTTGTTTGTTTTTGTAGACATTTGCCAACCTACCATGACAAGGTAATTAATTGCCTCTGTGTTTGGTAGCATCAATAATACAATTTCTTCGGAAGAATGTGTTTTCCATCTTATTCTGACTCTCATTCTGTTTTGACTCTCCTTTCATAATCCGAAGCTATTAAATAAGCTCGGGAGTCTGATCACCTCACCCTCCTTAGTTCGTGAACGGTTGTTCTGGGTGTCGGGTCGAGCCTGGTCCAGCTCAGGTGCTGGGCTCCCTAACGGCGGGGGTCGGGGCCCGCGGGCTCAGGCTCCACCTCGGGGCGGGGAGCGGGCGGGGCCTGGAACTCTTTCTGGCTTGGGCGGGGCCTGAGGCCTAGGCTCCGCCTTGGGGTGGGGCGTGGGCGTGCTGGGGGTGGGGGGCTGGGTCTCCGGCTCTGGCGGCGCCGCCGGGCCAGTGGGGGCGCTGTGGCGTACGTTCGCGTCCGGCCCGGAAGTTCTCGCTGCAGATCGGCGAACAGGGCACAGAGGTGGTGTGGCAGCACGCGTGCAGCGGCCGCAATGAAGTTCGCCTACCGGGTGAGCGTGGACGCGAGTTGGCACACGGGGTCTCTCGACGGCCGGGGGCCGGGTGGGGCCGAGGGGCGCGGAGGCAGTGTTGTAGGTGCTAGAGACCTGGTCTTTGGGGGCCAACGAACCATGCCTGGGTGGGCTGGGCGTCCGGCAGCACTGTCCTCACCACGTAAAGTGAGGTAGTCTAGGCCGCGAGGGCAGCAAGCGGCAGCAGGATCCGAAGGGAAGGCGGACCGGACCGTAGGCGGCGGCGTGCGGCGGGTAGGCCGTCCGGGAGCTGACAACCCGGTTACCAGAGGCCGCGGTGACCGGGAAGGGTGCAGGCGCAGGTGGGCGGAGACGTGTCGCTGAGCCCACCCGACGTCTGTCTGTCCTCGTCTTGCTCCGCGGCTCAGGATCTTTGACTCAGCGGCTGACCTGCTGGTCCCATTCCTCCAAGGCTGTTCTTCCGCAAGGTCGGGTCATTCCCCCTGGTCGGTCTCTGTTCAGTGCAGGCCCCCAGCGGCTGCATCCGCCACGCGCGCTGCTCCAAACAATCTCGCAGCCCCCACCCCGCCACCCCCGTGGCCCGAGAGAGTGCTCCTGTAACCCAGCACAGTGGGTTCGTGACTTGCAGTGTTTGCGCCAAAGAAACACAAGTCTTGTTGGAAGAAAAAGTTTTGTTTTTACTTACGACAAGTAGAGGAGGCAGGGGAGTGATTTCCAAAGCTGTTGCTTGTATACACTGACTGGTTAATTACTTGCTGATGTGTTCTTTGCAGTTGGCTAAACTTACCCGGTTGTGGTTCCAGTAGCGCTCATTTGCAAAAGACTTTGCTACATTTTAGTATTTAGTAAGAACCGCCCAGACTTTGAGACCCTTGTCATATTTAACACTCCCTGTGACCCTGACCTGGAGGGGCTTCATCACTGCCCTTGTTCCTCCATATCCAGCTCCTGGCAGGGCCTGCACCTCATCTGCTCCCTCCATTCCTGGGGTCGTCTCTGCGGTTGGGACACCCTCACCTTCCACGTGGAATAGCACAGAAGCCTAAATAGCTTCCCTTCTTGCCTCCATGGTTATTGGAGTGGCCTTCAAAAAAATGGGAATTGGATTATGGCATGCCTCTGTTTAAAACTTTCTCAGATGACTGAGCTCTCCCCCCACCCCACCCCACCCCCCACCTCCCTGAGGTTCTCGGGGGTTCTGCTGGCCTACAGCTCCCAACGCTGGTCTGGCTGACTCCTCATTCAGGTTCCAGCCCAGGTGGCCCCTCCGAGGGTTCCTCCCTGGCCACCCTCTGAAATGCCTCTGCCCTTCCCACTGCTGGGGTGTGGCCCGCAGGCTCCTCTGTTCAGGAAGCCTTGAACCCAAGATGCACTTGGGGCGTGGTTTCATTGCTGCCTTTCTCTCCTCCATCTGGCAAATACCTTCTGTCTGTGGAGGCTTCCCCGATGCTCACAGTACCTGCTGGCCACCTTGGAGGGAGCTCGGGGCTCCTAGGGATTGATTGGGCTCATAAGCAATCAGTAAGTGTCCCAGGGGATGACTAGAGGGACCCAGGAATGACCAGGGACACTGTAGAGGTTCTGTGTCATGTCCTTGACCAGATGCATCACTTACCCCTTTTCTGGGGTTGAGACTCTGCATTTTCTTTGTATTGAGAGAGTTTTGTTTTCTTTCCAGTTTTCAAATTTGCTGGGGACAGTCTATCGGCGTGGAAACTTAAATTTTACATGTGACGGAAATTCAGTGATTAGTCCTGTGGGGAATAGAGTCACTGTATTTGACCTTAAAAAGTAAGTATGCCAAATTGATATTGACAGCAGCAGTCATTATAGTTTGCTTGTAAAAATCGATGGTGTTTTTCTCCAGTCCTCTATAGTACACCTGTTAGTTATTAAGGCCGCCTGAGCTGGGGGCCACAGGATTACACAGAGTCGCTGGGCCAGTCATGGAACTGGCCGTGGGAATCCCAGTTTCTTCATTCTAGTTCTTCAGCTAAACCCTGGTGTCTAGGTCCTTGTTACCTTCAAGGTACAATCGTGTTTCTCGGCCAAATCATGTGGGAAGGCGGCGGGCGTGGAAGCCACCCTGGACTCCTGCCCAGGCAGCACTGCGCTCACTGCCCATCGGTTCTGCTGGCGCGGGTGTGTGCTCTCTGTCCCGGACCAGAGCACGGCTGCTGTGTGCCTTTCTTAAGGGAAGGATTCCTGCGTGGGCTGTCACCTCTTCCCAGACCTGTGCGGTCTGAGCGAGGTCCTCCTGGCTCAGAGGCTACCCAGTTTCTTGCTCTGCAGGCCTCAGTTCCACAGTCTGTAAAATGGGATAATAGTGCGAGCATTCTGTGAGGGTCCTTTGCTGTAGTGCCCGAGAGCAGTGCCTGTGCGGGGTGTGCCCAGGCCGGCTGCAGGCATGGTCATTACTGTCACTATTTTGTGTAAGTGACATGTGACGGGGCTCTCTAGGGTAATTATCACATGTTCACTGAAGAAAAATTGGAAAATAAAATAAAGGACAAAATTACCATCTAACCCAATGGTTAACGTTACTTGTTTTTCCATTTTTGTGCATTTTCTGTAAAAACAGTTTTACATGATGTTCTGCCCTTGTGGTTAACCCCTCCTGTTGGGCCCGTTTTCTGACTTTATACATATGCAAAATCTTGGGATGCAATCCTAGAAGCAAGATTGACATGTCCAAAGCCCATTTTTAAGGTTTTTAATATGCTGTGCCAAATTTTCTCCAGGGATTTGTCTGCTTCCTTTTCCTTCAGCAGGGAGCAAGGACTAGCAATGAGCTCTGGCCCAGGGGACGGGAGGGGCGTATCGTGGGGGCCGGTGGCCCGGTGGTCCCGGCCTGTCTTCTGATGACATGCGCCCAACTGCATGGCTCTGTTCTTTGTCTCTCAGCAACAAGTCCAACACTCTGCCCCTGGCCACGAGGTACAATGTCAAGTGTGTGGGGCTCTCCCCAGACGGCCGTCTCGCCATCATTGTCGATGAAGGTAACCACCAGTGAGCACATGAGATAAGAGATGGTGGTGCAGCGTGGTGACCGATGGCACCAGTTGGGGGTGTGGATGTGGGCATCAGGGTGACACAGAGCCAACTCTGGGCCTGCTGGGGGTGTGGGCCCACTTAGTTCCCTCCCCCGCCCCAGTTGCTTTCACATCCGGGCCCCGTGAGGGTGTGTGTACACAGTGCGGGTGAGCCTGGGCATCTTCCCTGGCTGTCTGCCCACCTGTGCCGGGGACGTGCTTCCGGAGCCCTGGTGCTGGCCGTGGAAACACACGGAACTCCTGTGTTTCAGCTGCATGTCAGGTGGACACAGTGGCCGCTCTCTTTCTCCAGGGGGGAACGCGCTGCTGGTCAGCCTGGTCTGCAGGTCTGTGCTCCACCACTTCCACTTCAAGGGCTCTGTGCACAGCGTCTCCTTCTCCCCTGACGGCAGGTAAGGGCCTGCCCCCGGCTCGGGACTGGGCATTGTGGAGGCTGGAGCCGACCTGGAGGGCTCTTCCCACGCAGGATGTCCCCGTGGGAGCCTGTGCTGCTGCCTCCTGGTGGCGGCCCAGACAGTTCCTGAGCTGAGTACTCCCATGGGGTCCGGGCTCCTGCAGCGCCCCCGGGTGTGGCCCCTCTTCTCCCCTTGCTCTAGGGCCGGAGGACATGCCGTCTCCAGGGCAGGCGTGGCCCTCAGAGGGTCTTATAGCCTCCAGACAGCCAGGCTGTGAAGGAGCCACTGGCTTTGAGGCCGTAGCGAGGAGGAGGATGTTGTGTGGGGGCAGGTTCAAGGCCTCAGAGAGGGAGGATATGTTCCTGGGCTGACCGGAATGTGCCGTGGAGGAGCGGGGACTTCAGGTTTCAGCTGTGTCCGCACCCCATGTTCACACTCAGAAACCCCTTAGAGCGGCGTCTGAGGTGGTGGCCCCTCCTTGGTACCTGTCACGCAGGGCTGGTGTCTTCCTTTTGGTTCCACCCAGGGCTGTCCAAGCTTGTCCTGGCTTTGGGAACGGGTGGCAGGAGGGAGCGCCTGCGGGGACTCTGCCCCGGGCAGGCGTGTGGGCGGGGCCCTCACGTGTGTCTGCCTCTTCCCTGACTGCCCACCCGTCCTTCGGGGCGGAGAGAGGCGGGTTCCCCGGGTCTGCCTCTCCTGACGGACTGGCCTCAGGGCAGGCGAGCTGTCCCCTCACAGGCCCTGCGCTGCCTCAGGGCTCTCGATAGTGTTGAATATGGACAGCGGCTGTTTCTGCCACAGGAAATTTGTCATCACAAAAGGCAACATTGCTCAGATGTACCACGCCCCTGGGAGGAAGCGGGAATTCAACGCCTTCGTCCTGGACAAAACCTACTTTGGGCCGTATGATGAGACCACGCACATTGACTGGACAGATGACTCCAAGTGAGGCTTGGGAGGGGTGGCCGGGGAGCCTGGGCGGGGCCCTAGTTAGAGAGGAGCACCAGGTGTCCATTGTCATGTCCTGGCGTTTCATTTTGAAATGGCCTCTCCTGAGCCTTGTGTGGGGCTGGGTGCCAGGAGGGCTCCTGGCTGAGTTAGGGCCACCCTGCCTGGCGTCGGTCACTGAAACCAGAGAGCAGGACGGGGACCCTGACGAGGAAAGCTGTAACCCAGTGCATTGTGGCCAAGCTCGTGCCATCGAATGTCTCAAGAGCCACGGTCAGTGGGCGAGTTGGCAGGCGTCTCCCGGCCTGGGCGCCTCGGGCCACTCGGGCCCATCCTGTCACAGCTGCCATCCCCAGCCATCCCCAAAGGCACCCGAGTGTTGCTGGCTTTTTCTCTGCTGCCCTTTGCTCTGCTTGCAGGGAGAGGTGGGGCTGGCGGTGGCTAAAACTCTGTACGTCGGACCCACGGGTCTCATGTGTCCTGGGCCACGATGGGGAGACGTAGTTGCCACGCAGTGTGTCTTGGGAGACGACGGTCTCCCGTTTCTGGGGGTGGCGCAGGGGCGGGTGCCCCGAGACTAACCCTTCTCTTATGAGGCACCCTGTTCTGGCTTATTGCCACGAGCCATTTCCTGCAGCTGGGGCCTTGGGGGGATGGTCAGGGAAGCTTGAGGAGCAGATTCCCCAAGCAGCACTGAACAGGCTCTGCCATCAGTTCTTGGGGCTCCCCTGGGTGCCCCGGTGGGGGACTTCTTTTCGAGGAAGCACAGCGATACGTGTCCACTGAGGCTTCTGGTCCTGGTAGGTACACAGAGGGATGCAGCCAGCACCCCTGACCTGTCCCCCATCCACCACCCTGGGGGGCCCCCCCAGGTGTCCCCCCTGTGCTCGGGGCAGTGCCTGGCTGGCAGCCCCGAGGATGAGCTGTGTTTCCTCTGTCCAGGTGCTTTGCAGTCGGGAGCAAAGACATGTCCACGTGGGTGTTTGGGGCCGAGCGCTGGGACAACCTCATCTACTACGCCCTCGGGGGACACAAGGACGCCATCGTGTCCTGCTTCTTTGAATCCAACAGCCTAGACGTATGTCCCTGCCCCCAGAACCCCTAGCCCCACCGCATCCCTCGTCCACGCCATGAGTGGGGTCCTGGGCCCTTCCCTGTAGGTGGACTGCCCCTTCCATGGAGGCCCTCCTGGGTCAGCTGGTGTCATCGGTGGCTGTTGGCTGCCCACTGGGAGTCGTCTCTCAGTGTGCGGGGGCAGTTTCGCCAGAACACGAACAGGGTTCTTGTCATGGCTGCCTGTGGGCGGTGTGGGCTTGGGATCTGGGTGAGGAGCACCCACCTGTGTTCCTCCAATTGCAGCTCTACACCCTCAGCCAGGACGGAGCCCTGTGTGTGTGGCAGTGCGACACCCCTCCCGAGGGCCTGAAGCTAAAGGCCCCCACTGGCTGGAAGGCGGACCTGCTGCAGAGGGAGGAGGAGGAGGAAGAGGGGGAGCAGGAGACCACCATACGAGGGAAAGCCACACCAGCCTCGGAGGAGCAGAAGGGCAAAGTGAAGTACTCTCGGCTGGCCAAGTAGGTCTCCGGTCCGCAGAGGGTAGGGGGCCTTGACCTTCTTAGGCTGCAGTGTGACACAGATGGGCATCATTGGGGCAGAGGCCCAGAGCCCAGGGAACGGGCCATTGCTCCTCAGGCCCATCCTGGGGGGGCACGGCTCCAGGGCACCAGCTGAGAGCCCGCCCTGGGGCCCGAGCATGGGTGGGGTCAGGGAGGCTTAGGGGTGGAGAGCCGGAGAGCCGTGGGTGTGGAAATAGGAGCGCTGGGGCCGGCTGCCCACGGGCCCAGCGTGGGGCCAGGGCTGTGACCTCCGGGGACCTGCCAGGGCCGTGAGACCAGCCTGGCTCTCTGGTCCTCCTTCCACAACTCTGCCATCTCCCATCTATTTAGGCATTTTTTCAATAAAGAAGGAGATTTTAATAATCTGACAGCTGCAGCCTATCACAAGAAGATCCACCTCTTGGTCACTGGTTTTGCTTCTGGAATCTTCCACCTTCATGAGCTTCCAGAGTTCAACCTCATCCACTCCCTGAGGTGGGTGTGGTTTACGGGAGTCCCAGGGGCTGGTGGCAGGGGACCGGTGGGAGCCATGCTGTGCCGACCCGACCTCAGGCTGGGAGTGGCCAGGAGGCCTGAGTGGCTGCACCAGGGCTTCCCAGGACATGTGCCCCCATCTTTGCCCTGGCCAGGTGCCGGAGGGTTGGAGGGGACTCGGGTGTTGCTGCCCCCCATCTCAGATGTTGCCATCCCCTCTCCTGGGTTTTGGTCTTGTGTGTGGGTCACGTCATCTTTATTTTTCATTTTTGTTTTTTTACCTTCTGTCTGGCATCACTTTTGCCCAGAAAAAGTTAAGACACTGGTTTCACAAAGTCACGCAGCTTTAAAGCTTTGAAGGCAGTGCAGCACTCTGGGTTTTTGAGGCTTTACATGAGTGGAATTGTTTACTCCAGTGAGTGGGTGGGGAGAAAGTGCGTGGGCCAGAGCCGAGTCCTGTCCTCGGTCACCGGCCATCCAGAGGGTGGGGACAGGGCCTCTTGTGCTCACCGAGTCCTGCTTTCTGCTCAGCATCTCAGATCAGAGGATCGAGACTGTCGCCATCAATAGCTCTGGAGACTGGATCGCCTTGGGCTGCTCAGGTTCGTCTTCCTGCCAGATTGTGTGAGAACAAAAAGCGGCTTCTGCTCTGGGACACCTGCCAGTGGTCCCGCCTCGGCCCGGGACTCCCCAGGCCCTGGGAGACACCTTCCGGGGGCCTGCAGTGAGCAGAGTAGGTCAGCGGGGGCTTGTGTGAAGGAGCAGTCAGTGAAGCTTCCAGAACAAGGCTCCTCTGGCGGGCCGCAGCAAGTGTCTGCATTGCGGGCCGCTCTGCACGCTGGGGATCGGGAGGCCGGCGTGTCTGCTGGGCCGCGCCCTCAGGAGGAGGGTGATCGCGGCCTCTGCCTCAGGTGGGGTGGGCAGTCACCGTGTCTGCTCGAGTCCAGCCACGTAGCCTGTGCGGAATCTCACGGGCAGTTGGTGCCTCTGTCCGCCCGAGGGGCAGTGTGTCAGGAGCGGGTCCCCACCCCCGCCCCCTCGTGTGTCCCCCAGGCCTGGGCCAGCTGCTGGTGTGGGAGTGGCAGAGCGAGTCCTACGTGCTCAAGCAGCAGGGCCACTTCAACAGCATGGTGACCCTGGCCTACTCCCCCGACGGGCAGTACATTGTGACCGGCGGTGACGATGGCAAGGTGGGCGGTGTCGCCTTGGAAGTGGGCTGGTCAGCGGTGAGGGAGCGTGGCCTGGGGGGAGCTGCGGGGTCCTGTCCCTGTCCTGTGGGCTGGGGCGCTGGGGTCAGGCCTCAACTGTGGGGTTCAGCCTGGAGCTCACGGGCTCACATTGCCTCATCTGGGCTGGTGAAAAACCACAGACAGACTTACCGCATCTGAGTGGGGGGGTCCAGGTGTCTCCCTGATACGGGCACGGGCTCTGGCTCTCCCATGTAGCCGCTCGGCTGAGGGCCCTGTGGGGCTCACAGCACCTTCTGATGTAGGCGAGTGCTCACTGTGTCTCCCAGGTGACACAGCAACCCCACCCCCACAGCCCCCCAGCCCTCCTTCACGTGGGGATGGTGGGAGGAGACAAGGGGCAGGCAGGTGGTGTCCCTGGGCCTTGGCACCCACACGGGGTTTGTGTGTGTGTGAGGGGGAGCAAGCCTCAGCTGGGGCCCACCTGCTCCTCACTCCCCACTGCAGGTCAAGGTGTGGAATACCCTCAGTGGCTTCTGCTTCATCACTTTCACGGAGCACTCCAGTGGGGTCACCGGCGTGACCTTCACCGCCACTGGCTACGTCATTGTGACCTCTTCCATGGACGGGACTGTGCGGGCCTTTGACCTTCACAGGTGACCATGCTCAGGCTCTGGCTCAGCAGGTTGTTCCTCTGCATCGGGCTGTGGGACAGGCTGGGGGTTCCAGGCTTGTTGGGAAGTGTGGGGTGTGGGCAAGGGCTCGGGGCAAAGCCGCAGCCTTCAGACCCCAGGGGCAACGAGGCATTAGGGACCTCAGTGAGCGGTGCCGACCTGGGTCTCCCCTCTTCCCTGCAGGTACCGGAACTTCCGCACCTTCACGTCCCCGAGGCCTACCCAGTTCTCCTGCGTGGCGGTGGACTCAAGTGGGGAGATCGTTTCTGCTGGGGCCCAGGACTCCTTTGAGATCTTCATCTGGTCCATGCAGACGGGCAGGCTGCTTGAGGTAAGGCCCGCTTGTCCTGGGAGCTGCTCTCCAGAAGGGTCAGGGGGCCGGGGGACATGTCACATGCAGGAAGGGCACCCTCTGATGGGACTGCCTGCGGAGGCTCTCAGCTCTCAGACCTCTGACCTCCCATAGGTCTTGTCCGGCCACGAGGGGCCCATCAGTGGTTTGTGTTTTAACCCGATGAGGTCGGTCCTGGCCAGCGCCTCCTGGGACAGGACAGTGCGTCTGTGGGACATGGTGGACAGCTGGAAGACCACAGAGACGCTGACTCTGACCTCCGACGGTAAGCTGCGCTGCGGGCTTAGCGGGTGGAAGTCGTGGCCCGGGACAGGAAGGCTGGGTCTCGGGGTTGGTCCTGCCCACCTTGGCTGTATGTTTGGATGTCAACCCAGGACCCCCAAGGGCCCCCCAGCTGTCGGGGTTGGTGACCCAGTCGTGTCACTTCGGGTCGGGCCTCCCCTAGGACAGTCAGTGGGGGCCCAGGCTGCAGCTTCCTGACACTCCCTGTGCTGGCTGGCGGGAAGCAGCAGAGCAGCGGGCTCCACGGGCAGGCTGACGGGGCCTGCCGCCTGGAGCTGCACCACCACCTGCGTGTGCGTGCGACGCTGCCCTGCGCGCAGCCAGTGTGGTGTGGACGTCTCGCCTGTGACTGCTGTCCACTGTGGCAGCCGAGTTGACTGGTCACAGCAGACTGGACTGGATGCTGTGTGGCCCTGCACAGAACACATTTGCTGGCCATGGGACTCCGGGGCTCTGTGGGGTTCCCTGCTTCCTGCTGCCCACCTGGCTCTGGTTCAGTCTCTCAGCAGTTGGCGTCCTGCACCTTTGTGGGGCGTCCTATGCTTTTGTGGGGCCTCCACACTGACGTCCACCTCCAGTTAGTCTGTTTCCAGTCTCTACAGTTTCGCCAGAACAACCTTTGCTTACCTGTGCCCGGCCTTGCCTTGCACCCTGCGCCCTCCCACCTGGCTGGCCCTTGCTCAGCCCTTCATGACCCGTTTTGTAGTCAAGCCTGGACCCCCCTGTCGCGAGGCAGTTGGGGCCCTGTCTGCACGCGTAGCGGGCGTAGCTTCCTCCCGCGGTGGGGCATCTCGGAGAGCTCGTGTGCCCCCTTCACCCTGCTCGGACCGGCCCGCCCCCCCCCCACCCCAGGGAGCTGGTGATGAGGACAGCCAGGGTGTGGCTCGTTGGCTGGAGTCCAGGGTCTTGCTCAGGCCCTGATTCTGGGCATCTCTCTGCAGCTCTGGCTGTGACCTTCCGCCCTGACGGTGCAGAGCTGGCGGTGGCCACACTGAACTCGCAGATCACCTTCTGGGACCCTGAGAACGCTGTGCAGACGGGCTCCATCGAGGGCAGGCACGACCTCAAGGCTGGCCGCAAAGAGCTGGACAAGATCACTGCCAAGCACTCGGCCAAGGGGAAGTGAGTGCCTTGGCGAGGCGCGGGGTGTCGCTCTCGGTGGGTGGGAGGCGGGGAGGTCTTTCACGGAGGTGTGGCCCTGGGGCGGGGCGTGCTCCCTGGGGCTTGTTCCCCCCTCCCCCGCAGAGGGAACACTGAGCAGCGCTGGGGCTCTGTGGGGGTCGGTGGCCGCAGTGTCCTTGCAGTGCGGCCGTGTGAGAGCGCTGCAGGGCAGGCTGGTGTGGACGCCTGTGTTCGGTTCTCGTGGTCTGTCCCCAGGCCTGGAGTCCTTTGGTGACTTAGGGTGACGCTCACTTTTTGAGGAACAGCTGGATTGTTTTCCAAAGACGTGGCACCGTTTCCCTCGCCCCCAGCAGTGCAGGAGGGTTCCGGTCCCCCCCCCCCTCGCCACCACGTGACTGACTGTCGTTCTGAAGTGCAGCCGTCCTGGTGGGTGCGAGGTGGGGTCTCATGGACACGGTTCGCGTTTCTCTGAGGACAGACAGTGCTGAGCATCTTTTCACGGGCGGGTTGGCCGTTTGACTGTCAGCTTTGGAGAAACGTGTCTCCAGACCATCTGCCCGTTTTAACTGGGGTGTCTGCTCTTCTTGCCGAGTCGTAAGTGCATGTATTCAAGATATAAGAGCCGTATCGGTACCAGGATTTGTGAATATTTTCTCCCGTTCTGTGGGTTGGCTTCACTTTCCGGATGGTGTCCTTTGGAACATAAAGGGTTTTAATTTCGAAGACATCCAGTTCAAAGGGTGGCCTCCTTTATATTCCGACTTCAACAGGACATGCCCTGACTTGAGCCACGTGGCCCTTTTGTGCAGAGGTCATGCCTCCCAGGAGGCTGCAGTCCATGCCCCTACGTGGGGGCGCTGTTGGTTCAGAAGGAGCAAGACTGGATGTGGTGGTCTGCAGGTGTAGCGTCCTGCCGGTGTCTGGGCCACGAGCCGTGGAGGCTGCGGGGAACATGGTGGGAGGGCCACGCGCTGGAGGTCCCTGGGTGGTGACTAAGTCTGAGTCCCCTGTGCTGCAGGGCCTTCACCACCCTGTGCTACTCCGCGGACGGCCAGAGCGTCCTGGCAGGAGGCATGTCCAAGTTCGTGTGCATCTACCACGTCAAGGAACAGATTCTCAGGAAGAAGTTTGAGATCTCTTGCAACCTGTCTCTGGACGCCATGGAGGTGAGCGAGCAGTGGGGCTCTGAGGCACAACTCTGCGGGCTTCTAAGCCCCAGCACGGGGTGGGCTGGGCTGGGCTGTGAGCGCATGCGGTGGCCAGCCTGCCCGCTCTGAAGTGTTTCTGGGGGGAAGTGTCCTTGGCATTCCCTGAGGACGTGCAGCCAGGACGGGCCTGGCAGTCTAAGGGAGCAGCCTCCTACCTCTCCCAGAGACCCCTGGGGGCCCAGCGGGGGCTGGGTGAGAGACCCTGACCCCCCAGCGGCGGCACCAGCTCCTGCTTGGCAGTGCCAGGCTCTGAGGGACGTTCTGCCATGAAACTGGCTTGTCACTGTCTCTTCTCAGGGTCGCTGTGTCCTGTGTGCGTTCCAGGCAGGGTTTCAGTGTTTACATACGTGAGCAAAGGTGGGGAGACATATCCGCCCGTCTCCTACCTCTGATAGTGACATGTCTGAGGTTTTGCTCTTCTAGGAATTTTTGAACCGAAGGAAAATGACAGAGTTTGGCAGCCTGGCGCTAATTGATCAAGATGCGGGGGAGGAGGATGGAGTCGCGATACCACTGCCAGGCGTAAAGAAAGGTGAGCAGGGCCCCTCGTGTCCCCTGTGGACTTGACCACAGCAGGCCGCCCTGCTCTTGGTTCTTTTGAGTCATTGAGTTTCATTCCATGGCGACGTATTATCCATTACAAAAAGAATTTGAAAATAAAGTGCCAGAGAGGATTTGCGTGACACTTCCCAGGGAGGACGAGCCTCCACTCCAGAGCCGCCCGGCGCAGTCGTGTGGTATGTGCGCTGCACCGGTGCCCGGCCCAACGGGCAGGTGGCGATGGGAACCCTCCCACCTCATAGGTTTCCTCCCGGAACAGCTGAGCCGTTTGCTGGCCAGGCTGCATGTCCACGGGAGTATCTGCTCCGACAGCTCGTTGGTGTAGGTCAGAGGCGACCATGGAACAGCATCTGGGACAGGGGCATAGGGCTCTCCTGCTGCACCTGCGGATAGGGCTGCAGGGCCCGGGGCTGAGCTGCCAGTCCTGATGGGCCCATAGCCACCCTGGCCAGCAGAGTGACTCTGGTGGCCCTCTTGCGGCAGGCGAATGGCAGGGGATGTGCTGCCCTGTGACTAAGTGGTTCCTTTGATTTCCAGGTGACATGAGCTCTCGTCACTTCAAACCTGAAATCAGGGTGACTTCACTCCGCTTCTCTCCCACTGGTGAGCCAGAGAAGGGGTTGTTGGTATTGGAAGGGGTGGGGTCAGGCGTGGGGACCCACGCTGTGCAGGACTGGCCCCCAGGGTCCATGTCGGTCTCAGTGTCTGGCTAGCTCTGGGCCGCGCTGTCCCCATGCTTCAGACACGGTGTCCTTTGTCGTCTGGAGGATGGCTATGAAAGCTGGAACCTCAGACAGGCTGGGCTTGGTAAGGCAGGCGCCTGCTCTGAGCACCCTTCACCTGTGCCGTTGGGCCATCCTGGGGTCGCCTCCTTGTGCACCGTCAGGCGCCCTGCTCCCCACCCGCCCCGCCATCCAGAGTGCCCAGATCGGCTCTGACGGCTGTGGGGGCGGGGCGGCAGCACCTACAGGCCTGGGGCCTGCCGACTTGAGCACAGCAAGGCTGCAGAGGGCCTGTCTTCAGTCGTTGGTAGCTGATGCTCCAGCACGGAGTGGCTGATGAGGGCAGTAAGGTGCGGGGCAGCACGTGGCACTGTGTCGCCGCTGTGTGAACCAGGGTGCAGACTGTGGCTGAGGGACAGGTCTGGGGACCCCCTAGTTTTGTAAGTAAAATTTACAGACCAGCCATGCCGGCCCATTTGCACCTTCTGTCCCAGCCCTGTGGTGGCGTTGAGACATTGCAGCAGAGGCCACATGACCACGTGCCCTTGACTGGAGAGGCTGCCAGACCTGCCGGTGTGAATGAGGTGGAAGGACCCGTGCGTGGCTGCTCCCACGTGCGGACAGTGCTTGGGCGGGCGGCTTGCACCAACGCCCAGGCGCTCCTTCCAGAGGGCCTGGTGGCGGGGACAGGAGCCGGGGGAACGCATCCCGCACGCCTTTCTGTGCTGCTGTGTTGGGGACCACGGGAGTGTGGTCAATGCCTGTTCCTTAAAGTAAATGACGAAAAGCGAGAATAACGGTTTAGGAGCTATGTGGCTGCTTCATTTCGCAGGGCGCTGCTGGGCGGCCACCACCACCGAAGGGCTCCTCATCTACTCCCTGGACACCCAGATGCTCTTTGACCCGTTTGAGCTGGACACCAGCGTCACCCCTGGGCACATCCGGGCGGCACTGCGCCAGCGGGACTTCACCAGGGCCATCCTTATGGCTCTCCGGCTCAACGAGAGGAAGCTGGTGCAGGAGGCCCTGGAGTCCGTGCCCTGGGCCGAGAGTGAGCGCGGGGGGGCCTGGCTGGGGAGGGCAGGGCCAGCAGGTGCGGACAGGGGCTTTTCTCCTGATAGGAGCTCTTCGCAGAGTGACTGTGGACTTCCTCTTTTCTCACAGTCGATGTGATCAGCTCCTCCCTCCCCGAGTTGTATGTGGAGAAAGTGCTTGAATTTTTGGCTTCATCCTTTGAAGTGTCTCGCCACCTAGAATTCTACCTTATATGGACTCAGAAATTGCTCATGGCTCACGGACAGAAGCTCAAGTCCAGGTATGATGTGCTTGCCTGCTCGTTCGTTCATCTGTGACTCCTGCCACACGGTCAGCTGACCTTTGTAGGTATAAAGGGAAACTACGTGCACCTGCTGGGAACTGAGGCTGTACGTGCACACGCAGCATGAAGTGAAGCCTCTGCATGCGTGTGTGGTGTGACGCGAGGCCTTTACAGATGTGTAGCATGAGGGGAGGCCTTTACACGCGTACACAGCGTGGGACGCGAGGCCAGTGTGGCGCCCCGTGACTGCCGAGCACTGAGGGAAGTCTCCTTTCCAGAGCAGGGACGCTGCTGCCGGCCGTCCAGTTCCTTCAGAAGAGCATCCAGCGACACTTGGACGACGTCTCCAAACTGTACGTTTTTGCCGGTGTTGCCGGTGGGCAGGGCGGGGCTTGTACCATCACCAGCTGGCCCACACCAGGGTCTGCTCCCTGTGTCACCTCACTTGGGGACAGAAGGTGCCAGGGCTGGAGGTGCTTGTTCCCTCAGTGCTGGAGAACTGAACCTGCTGGGTCTGCCCATCATAGTGGTGCTCAGGGTTGGCCAGCTTCACGTGAGGCGTGGAGTTGACAATGGAGAAACCGCTCCATGAAGCAAGAAGCACTCACGGTGGCTAGGCGCGTGGGCGAGGGCATGCTGTGGGGAGGTCAGAAGCCTCTGTCCTCCTGTCCTCAGGTGGTTCTTTATGGTTCGGGCAGTGTCTGGCCCCTCCGCTGAGGCTGAGTGGAGCCTCGGAGGCCTCACAGGCTGGCCTCTGGCAGTGGGCGCAGGGTGTCTTCCCTTCCTGCCGTTGATTGGCGAGTGGAGAGAGGTGGGTTCTGAGCTGCTGTTGTCAGCATCAGGGGCCAGGCACCCCAGCCCCACCCCTGTCTGGACCCAGGGGACCCAGAGTCCTCCTGTCTCGAGGTTCCTCAGCCTTTCTGAGTCTAGAACAAGCCCTTGCTCCCTGAGGCTTTTCTCCCCCAGTGTCCTGGCTGCCCCCAGGAACGCCAAGGCAGAGGGGCTGAGTGGGCTCTGCCACCGCCGGGGTGAGCCTTCCTCTTGTGGACACGTCTGTGACCCCACAGAGCTCTGTTCAGGAGGCCAGCTGCCCCCTGTGAGGTCGGTCCTGGCTGATTGGGGTGTGACGTGAAGGCATTCTTCCTTGGGCTTCAGCGTCCGTTTGTTGGTGGTGTGGGGGTACAGCTGGCTGTTGTGTATTGGTTTTGGGGGAGGCCCCATCGTAGCTGCCAGACTGCAAGTCTGTCTTAAGACTTCGCAGAGCTTCACTTTTTTTCTCTCTCACCCTTTCCCCTTTTAGTTGCCCTCTCTGGTGATTTCCTACATTGAAATGATCTTTATTCTCTTGATGTGGGGAATTAGGGTCCCTGCGTGGTCTCTAAGCCAATACTTCCGCAGATGTCGGGTGGGACTGACCGAGGAAGTTGTGTGGGTTGGATCCAAGGCAGGGCAGGGGCAGTGAGGACAGACCAGAAGGACTGGGTCTTACAGTTGGGTCCTTGAAGGCCGCTGCCCCAGGGCTGAAGGGGGTAGACACCGGTGGCCAGGGCAGGGATTAGAGAAGGAAGCACGTGGGGCAGGTGAGGCTTCATGCAACCCATGGCTGGTTCTCTCAGTGTAACCGAGAGGGGGTGGGGGGCTAGAAGTCACTCCCTCTTTCACTAACGTGACCCTTGCACCTTCACAGCTGCGACTGGAACCGCTATAACATTCAGTACGCTCTGGCAGTTTCCAAGCAGCGGGGCATGAAACGCCCCTCGGAGCCGCTGGGAAGTGAGGAGGAAGCAGATGGGTCCGATGGAGATGACAGTCTGCACCTGCTCGGTGGAGGACATGGGGAGGGGGACGACGGGGACAGACTGTTGGTGTAGAGCCGGCTATTTCGCAACCCGGCTCATTTCAGTGAAGACCCTGGGAGAGAGAGAACCATGGCCGCCAGGGCCCAGGAAGTGAGTGGAGGGCAGTCTCGGGAGCTGTGGAACCGTCACTGAGGACTCGCTCTCCATGTAAGGACCACGCATCTGAGAACGAGCCGCCTGGTCCCTGGTCAGCACAGGCCTGGCACACAGGACCCCAGGGCCCGACAGTGTGGGCCAAAAATGCTGAGCTTTTGCTCTTGAAGATGCCTTTTAGAAGCCAATGGGTTCATATTTATAGACTCGTGAATTTTGTATGAAAGTTATTTATATTTTTTCATAATAAAGTTTTGATGATAAATTTAGGGATAAAAGAGATGGGGTTTCCTAAAATGTAACTATGGATGAAGTCTAAACTCTGAATTACAATGTTTGTAACGTATCCTGAGTGGGATTGTCAGGCTGCCCAGCCCAGGCCACCTGCTCCATCATCTCCACACTGGGTCAGGGCAGGGGGCATCTGCTTGACTCTGACCTCAGAGAAGACCCAGACGGGCCTCCTGGGGAGCTCACTCAGACCTGCTGTGCCAGCTCTGCCCTGTGGTGGCCACTGGGATGGGTCACTGAGAGTGGCTTGGATGAGCTTTGCCACAGCCAGGGGCCTGGTCTTCCTGGCTTGGTAGCAACAGCAGTGCTTTCCGGAGAGCGTGTGGGAATGGTGACCGTGGGCCCCATCCCATTGCTTATCAGAGGTGCAGCCCACAAGTCACTGGACAGCCTGGCTCTCCTCTGCCCCTCAAAGTGGACACATGCCCATCTCCCTCGGCAGATGTGAGGCCTCAGGCCAGGTGGGGGTAGTGCATGTGGCACCTGGTGCACCAGTATCTGCCATTGCCACCACCACCATTCAGCAGGAAAGCCCTCCACTGCTGGCCTATCTGCTCTTGGGCTCTGTAACCCTCTGTTCCCCCCACAGTGGGTGCTCCGGCTGGCAGAGCTCGGCTGGTGCCACTGGGTGTTGTTTCCTACTCATCATCCCCACCTGTGACGGAGGCTGGGTAAAGAGGTAGTCCCTTCCCCTCCTCCTCACCTGAGCTTTCTCAGTAAGCTTCAGGTGTGCACCATGAGTGCAGCTGAGCAGCCCCCTGGCCGTGAGGGGAATGCGAGGTGAAGTTCAGCAGGTGGGTCCAGCTGCTGCAGCCCTGGGTTGTGTCTGCAGTCCCAGCCAGTTGGCCTGGCTCGCGGTCTCCAACTGTGGCCATTGAAACTTTTTAAAAACCCGTGTTAGTTTGAAAATTGGTAAATCGAGGGAAAGGATAAAGCATCTACCCAGGTGTTTGTTATGTAAACCGACTCCTGGCTAACTAGGGTGTTTTGTTTTGTTTTTAACAAAGTTCCAGCTGGTACCTGACCGAATGAGAATGTCCCCATTTTGCAATGATTATGCAAGGGCGCACACTGAGCTCACGGGCAGCAAGAGAACCGCCCTGATGGGCTCCTGATGAAAGCCGCACAGCTCCCCACTGCGCCCCGGCTTTCAGAGCGGAGTGGAGCCCCTGTGGGGCTGGGGGTGGGTCCGCAGTTTACAGACGACACGCACAGGGAGAGACCCATGTGGGCTGAATCCGGATCCCGACGCAAACAGCACGGACACCTCGGAGCCTCGGGTGCCTGAACGTTGGCTCTGTTCGGAAATGGCCTTTATGGAAGACACAGGACACTGAGGCTACTTCGCGATGGCCGGGCCCCTGCGCGGTCCCAGGGATACACTGTGGGCGCGGCCCTGAACACGCCAGAGTTGGAAGCATGCGGACGGACACGGGACAGGGTGCGGGGCTGGACTCGGGGAGACCAGCGGGAGCCGAAGGCCTGGCAGCCCAGCCAGCGGCGCAGACTGAGGGAAAAGAGCATTGACGCGGGCTGAGTTGCAGCACCGCCCGGTGACTGCGCAGGCGCGGCCCCTCCCACCGGCCCTCTCGCGGAGTGGAAGGGGCGACTGCGCAGGTGCGGCCAGGTTCGGTGCAGGTCCCCTCCATCCTGTGACCCGGCGACCCGGCCGTCCCCCCGTGACCATGGCGGCTGTCAGGGCTCTGGTGGCTTCCCGGGTGGTGGCGGCCTCTACGTTTGCGCCGCTCCCTGGCTTCCGGCCGCTGCTGTCCAGCGGGCCAGCACCCTCCCCGCGCGCGGCCTTCCACCGCTCCGCTCCGCGGCCCGGGGCCAGGGTCGCGCTGGTGAGTGCACGACCTCGGGGCTGTGGGCGGGGTCGCCGGAGGTCGGGCACTGCAACCAGAGGTCGGCCACCCCCAGCACGTGGACTTCCCGTGACCCACGCTCCTCCCGCAGGTGCTGTCCGGCTGCGGAGTCTATGACGGGACGGAGCTCCACGAGGCCTCAGCGTAAGCACGGCCGCCCTGGGAAGGGAGTTGCTTCCTCCACCGTCTGGAGAAACTTTTCTCCGATTAGAAAGGCAGAAGTGACTGACAGGACACTGGGAGGCACAGGGAAGTTTTAAAATTACATCTGTAAAATACAAGGAAACAAAATAAGCTTTTCCAGTATCGCCTGTAATGCTCTCACCAGAGTAAGCACTTCTCCCTACTGCAGTTTAGAACAGCCAGCTGTTTACAGACATTGGGATCAGGTGCCTGAGTTTTGGCAGTTTTTTTTTTCCTCCTGCATCAGCCCAATTTCCATCCACGCAGTGCCCTTGCAGCACCCTTGCCTGTAGCCTGCCACTGACGTAACCTGTCAGTTGGCTCTCGCCAGCAGACAAGGAGTGGACTTTAAAGTTTGTGGAGCTGGTGGGTGGCAGAGGGCCAGGAGTGTCCTGATGGGGGTCAGGGAATGACAGAGTGGAGAAAGCAAGGAGGACCCACAGACAGCTTGAAACCTCCCAGTAGGTGAAGAAGTTGTATATGGAGTGCCTAAGAGGTCAGGAGGGGAGCAGAGCCCCCCAAAGAGTACCAAGGCAGTTCAGGCGCTTTGGGGCCTGAAACAAGATGCATCTCCACTTCCTCCAAAAGGGGGCAGCAACAGCACAGGTCTGGGAGCAATCGCATACCTGGCACAGAGCTGCCCTTCATAAATGCTGTGGGCAGCAGCCCTCCGGGAGGTCTGCTTGTCTCTGTGCCTCCCACCTCCATGACAGCAAAGTTGGGGACACCAGGAATTGAACTCTTATCTTGACCCAAAGCCCTCCTCAAACATTTGAGCACCCCCATCAGTTGGCCCGTGGGAGGAAGACACCCCACAGCAGCCTGGGAATCCAAGCAGCTAGACTGTGGCACCAGTCAAGTTGCCCAACCCCCTGCACCCCAGTTTGTAAAGGGAGCATGGAGGCTAGCCGGTCTCTGCGGGCTAGTTCAGTGGCAAGGAATTCGGATAGTGGGCATCTGTGTCTTTAGCGTGCCAACCACATCTTTTTGTAAAGCAAGTTGGTTATTAACTATACAAGGAGTTTATACTTGGCATTCAGCTAAAATCCTGTTTTTAAAAACATGTGAGCAGGTGAAGCTGTGTTGGGCCTGTCTCCAAGCTTGGTCTGATTCCCTCCTTTGCAGGGTGCTGGTGCACCTGAGCCGTAGCGGGGCTGAGGTCCAGATCTTCGCTCCTGACATCCCTCAGATGCACGTGATTGACCACACCAAGGGACAGCCTTCTGAGAGCGAAACCAGGTGTGGGTTCTACCCTCTTGTCCTTACTGTGAATAGGGGTGGTTGAAGCTCCCCGAGAACCTGCACACACAGCTGTTTCATCCCAGCCAGGGCCAAATCCGTTCAAATGAACCTCTGTCCTTCAGCGCACTTGTCCCCGGGCGGGTCTGAGGCAAGCCTCAGAGTGTTACCGTCCATTCGGTACCCAAACACAGCTCTGCTGAGTGAGTGCCATACTTCATTCTGACCGAAGTTGTGCGCCTCAGTTGGGCTGCCCCCACATGTCTTTGAGTACCTGTGAGCGGCGTTTCTGTTCCGCAGACCCCGCAGCTCCACCTGTCCCCTCCTGCTGGGACCAGAGGACAGTGGCCCCTTGAGGCTGTGGTTCCCAGACACCTTCCAGCGGGGTTCAGACCGTGAGAGGTGGGCAAGGAAGAAACCGCAGCTCAGTCTGCTGGGGACTGCCGACCTGGTCGGGACCCCTGTGGTTTCTTTTCTGATGGGCCCCTGGCCTTGGTGGCAGTAGCTCCCACTGTGGTTGCTGCACTCACTTGGCACAGGAGCTCCCTAACTTCTCCACCACCATCCTGTCGTCCGTGAGTTCCCCACGTGAATGCTGTCTGCCTCCGACACCTGGGGGCTGTCTGCCTGGCGGCCCCAACGGGTGCAGGAGGCTCCAGATGATTGGGTGGGTTCTGAAGTGCCGAGCTGAAGGGCTTCGGGAGACGTCTTGTGTGCAGGCCTATATCCCTGTAGCTCTACTGTTGCCTTTTCTAGGTATTGACATGGAATTCATGGGTGAACGCTGCTCCCTGGGGCTGAGAAAACACGGCCTCTTGTCTTGTGGGAGCCTTCCCGCCTGATCTGTCTGCACTGAACCTTTTCTTGGCCTCTTTCTGTGTTTTTGCCCAGGAATGTTCTGGCTGAGTCAGCAAGGATCGCCCGTGGCAAGATCACCGACCTGGCCCAGCTCAGTGCCGCCAACCACGATGCTGCCATCTTCCCTGGGGGCTTTGGAGCCGCCAAAAACCTGTGAGCGTTTGAGCTGGGGCCTTATGCTCTTCGCCTGGAGCAATAACGGGGACCAGGCAGGGCCATCAGCCACTGCCGGGGCCTCGCAGTCCAAATGCTGAAGTAGCTGCTCTGACAGGGAACCACTGTAGCGTGGGACTTAGGTCACATTTTGGCAAGACTCAGGTTTTTCGCCTGCTCCTTTCTGAGCCCCCAGCACCTGGCTGCCGTCATGGGTATGACTCCCTCTGACCTGCCTACGGCGTGGGTGAGTCTCCTCACGGCAAAACTAGTCTCTGCGTGTGTGTTCCTGTGCACCGTGGGGCCCGGAAAACTGGTTTCCGGTCACCTGACCATCCCAACTGGAGGAAGGGCCCTCTCTTGCTTTGTCCCTTGGGTCATTGCCACAGCAACTGGATGTCCTGGGAGGCTGTCACTGTGACGTCCTTTGGGTTTCAGGTCCTCTTTCTCTTCTCTCATTCCTTGTCTCTTCCTGTGCATTTCATGGAAATCCTCTGCACGGCCTCACTGTCCCGGCACCTCCCTGCTGCGGCGGCCACAGGCCGCTGCAGGGACGGGGGTTCGCGGCACTGCATGTGTTCGGTGGAGACACTGGAGATTAGCAAGTCGGGCCCTGGATCAAGCGTTTTCCTGTGTCCCTTTTAAGAACATTCCTGGCCCTGGCTCAGGGGTCCATGGTGACGAAACCCCTGACTGTGACCATAGGCAGCCTGTCCCAGAGGTTTGTCTTCCCACTGGGAGGCCATTCCTAGGGCTCTGCAGCTTCCTTTCTCCAACCCCCTGCTGACAGTGCCCGCCCGCCCAGGGCAGCAGTCCGAGAACCGCCACTTCCTCCTCTCTCTCCTCGGTCCTCTTGCTCTCAGGCTGAGCGGGCGCTGCTCTTGCACCACCCGTGTGGGCCGTGCATCCTCCAGGTCCTCGCCTCGCGGTTCACACCTCCTTTTGCAGGTGTCTGGCACCTACCTCACCTAGACGCTCCCTCCGCTGCATGATGTCTCAGAGTGCTGCCGGGCCTGCCCACGGGGCCGGGTCTTCCCAGCTGCCCCTTTGTGGAGTTTCCACTGCCCTTTTGCACCCCCTTTCCGTTCTCCCAGGAATTTCATCCACATGTTGCCTCAGCTGGCACTGCGTCTGGACCACAAGCCCCCTCCTGACCCGCATTTCCAGCTGCCGGCCCCAGAGGCCTGCTGGAACCTCCTGTTGACATTCAGAGCCGAGTCCCTCACCTGCATTCACCTGTCATCAGAATTAGCCCGTCCCGTGGGGAGGGGGTCTCTGGGGCATGCGAGGCGTCACGCCTCAGCCAGGGTCCGTGTGCTCACGGTCTCCCTTTCACCCTGTTGGGATAGTGACCACTTGGTCATGGCTGTCCCCCCTGCAGTGGCGCATCAACCCCCCTGGCTGGCTCTGCCTGTTTGGGCGTCCTGTATCCAGAAGTAACAGGCAGAGGTTATTACATTCCCTAAAATCTGCCTCTGCTCACAACCCTTCTGTATCCAGAGGCCTCGGGGCTCCCCTTTACCTGCTTTCGCCAGATCTGCCTGTTTTTCCCGAGTCCCCAGAAGGCTTTCCCAGCCTGGAGCCCCGGCCCCACCTCACACCCACTCCCTGTCCCAAAGACCAGCCTTTGAAGTGATTTCCACATGTGTCCATCTTTATGAGCCTCCTGGTAGGAGGTGGCGGAGAACTGTCTGGATCAGCTGAGCTTTCACTTTGGACCTTGGGAAGGATGAGCCTGCTTTACAAACCACTGGCTTGCTTCTGACTGTGAGCACCCTGTGGGGTGTGTCCCCAGCATGGCTGATGCTGTACCTGGTTGACTAAGGAGCTCAGACAGGAGGGACACCAGGTTCCTGGTGCATCTGTCTTGGTGTTAAAGGATGTAGGGCACCCTGGGCCACTAGGCACGTCCGTGAGCTCACAGTGCCCTGTGGGAAGCTGCGACTCCCGGTCACCGGTCTCATTCTTTCCGACCTTCCCAGAAGAAAGGTCAGCTTCCGCATCAGTCTCTCCTACGCGGTAGCTGCTGTGGTCGTTGGGGTGCAGCACATGGGAGCAGGCGAGTCCAGTGGGGACAGAAGTTGCTCAGTTCCTCCTGCGTGGGACCTTGGTCCCCTCCCTGGCACTATTACGAGCTTCTGTGTATATTTCCTGAGTTACTCACATGCAGGATTGTGTTAAAAATCTAACCAGATGATGGCCTCTTAAGTTTCCTGTTCTGCACTTGGTGCTTTTCACCTAACAGGGTGGCTTGTTGTTCTGTTCATTGTTTTACCAGCTGCACGCAGTCCCACTGGGTGAACGACCCAGCTCTGGTGGACGCTCGTGGTGTCCAGTCCTTTCTCCTCTTAATAGGTTTTTGGAGGTACAGTTGGCATGCACTTGTTTAAAGTGTAAAATGATAATTTTGACATGTTTACACACTGAGAAGCCATCCCATGTCAGGACAGTGACTGCCCGTCAGTCCTTTGTGCCAGCGCCGTGCAGGCGCCCCAGGACGGAGGGGCGGGGCCACAGGCACTTCAGGGGGGCCCAGAGCGCGGCTCTTGGAGAGGAGGGTGGGCTCTGAACCCTGGCGGGTCCCCCCGCTGCCTCCCGTGGAGATGGTACAGGCGGGCGTGTGCCCTAGGCCTGGGGGAGGAAACTCTTTGGGCTCCTCAGCTGCTCTTGCTCTGGTGGAAAAGGTGGCGCTTTGTTTAATTTGCATTTCTTTTCCTTGTTAGTCAAGTTGGAGCGCCTGTCTCTGGTTTTAGGCCAATGGCGTGTCCTGCTGTCTCGGTTTCCGAGCAGACTGCTGAGGACCACGTGGCATGACTTGCAGTCCAAGCCCACAGCCTGAGCCCGCAGCTTCGGTTTGCTCTGGTGTCTGCCTTCCCACCTCACCTCTGCTGCCCGAACCCCCCCCTTCCACTTTGTATGCCTCTTTCTCTTTTAAAAAAATAGCAGGAAAATATATAATTATACGAGAAGCCACACTGGAACCACACGTCAGGTCTCAGGTGTTGCAAATAGACAGGAGCCCTGAGATGTAAGGAAGCCTCTTATCGCAGGAGCACGTTCGCCGTGGACGGGAAGGACTGCAAGGTCAACAAAGACGTGGAGCGTGTCCTGAAGGACTTCCACAAGGCCGGAAAGCCCATCGGGTAGGTTCTGCTGGCCACACGAGTGGCCCTGGCCGGGAGGCGGGGCCTGCAGTGACCAGTGGCGGTGGGGAAAGGCGGTGGGCTGGAGCCTGAGGCCCGTGGCTTGTAACTCACAGGTGGCAGCTGCCTCTCTGCGCCATGTAGTCTTGAAAACTCTTGTCCCCTTTCCTCGTTTTAATTGAGGGGGTTTCACAGGTGACTTCCAGCTCTGAAAAGTCTGTAGTAATGTGGTTTTATGTTAATTTCTCCTGAAGCTTAACAGGAAGGAGAGGGGATGGTTGTCATCTTCTAGAATGTTCCCCAGTCAGTTCTACTCTAACGTCCATCCTTTCCCAGCACCACATTCCTGGCCTCCCTCTGCCCTCCCGTCCTCACTCAGCTGTTACGCCTCGTCTTCCACTCACTGCTGCTCTCAGCCACCCCCCCTCAGTGGGCGGGGCTGGCCGTGCCGCAGGCAGGAGGGGCTCAGGGACGTGTGATGGAGCCCCTGTGGTCAGGCCTGATTTCCTCAGACTCCCGTGTCCACGAGTGTCCCGGTGTTTGCCTCTCAGCCCTACTTTAACAGAGTGCGTGCTTCATCTGTGTCAGTGAGCCAGGGCGCGCGCACCGCGCGTCCTCGGAGTCGGTCCCGTGGGAGAAGGCCTGACAGGGGCACGGCAGTGCACACACGCTACACGCAAATTCATAGGGTGCAAACCTGAGGCCCTCCGGCTCCCGTGGGCGCTGCTTCGTACTGTTTCACTGGCAAAGCGAAAAAGACCAGCTTACGTTAGACTCCTTCATCCAGGTGGGAGGCGAGGCTGCAGAGGACAGTCCTCGCCTATGCTCAGCGCCCTCACAGGCCTCCAGTCACTCACTGGGGGCCGGCCCAGGCGCCCTCCTGGGAACCCCTCAGCACCACCGGCACAGGCCTGGAGTCCAAGCCTGGGAGCGACCTGTGCACAGCTCCCCTGCCTGCGACCTCACAGACGGGCCTGCGCGGAGGGGGCAGGTGCCCCCTGTGCTGCAGCCTCTCCCCTCAGAGCTGTGGCGGCTCTGCCTGCCTGCACCCCTGGCCTGGCGTCCGCCTGCACAGACCTGAGCCGACTCCATTATCCTCTGTCTTTCAGTTTGTGCTGCATCGCTCCTGTCCTCGCGGCCAAAGTGCTCCGTGGTGTCGAGGTCACCGTGGGCCACGAGCAGGAAGAAGGTGGCAAGTGGCCGTACGCCGGGACCGCAGAAGCCATCAAAGCCCTGGGCGCCAAGCACTGTGTGAAGGGAGTGACCATATCCTTTCTGGCGGCCGGGGGCGGCATGTGTTGTGGGGTCCCTCTCTTCTGTGGCTGGGCAGGCAGCATCTGCAGCCAGGACCTGCGCAGGGCACCGTAGGTGAGGAGAGCCCCGGGCACAGGCGGACCACGTCCCGGGGCGTGCCTGGATCCAGAGGATCCCCACGTGGGCCGGAGTCAGAGGAACGGTATGTCACAGTGTCCCTTCGGGTGTCTGCTGAGAGTGGCTCTGTCACCCTGGAGTGTCTCACACAGTCCTATCAGGTGCTCATATTTGTTCCCTCCTTCCGGTGCAGAGCAGCCCGGAGACCTGCTGTCGGCCAGTGGGCACTGGGCTGGCCAGGGGTCTGGCGCAGGTCCAGGGCAGGGGAGGGCAAGGCCAGTTCTGTCCCGTCCCAGGGTCTGTGTGAGCGGGGGGAGAAGCCAGGGTGGCAAGGTGGGTCCCTGGTGGAACCGCCCTCTGCTGTCGCAGTGGCATGCAGATGAGCTCTCTTAGTTTTCTTGATCTGAAAAGCAGAGGTGCTGTCGCCGCCTTCAGGGTTGTGGTGGGTGCTGGGCCAGCACCGCGCAACCAGCGAAGGCCACAGGTGCTGTGGGTCCTGTGTGGGTCCCACATGCATGTCACTGGGAAGAATGTGTGCGCCCTACCCCCGGTCACATTGGGAAAGACGGTGGCACTTACTCTGAGGGCAGCTGGAGCAGTGGCTGGTGCGTGATTTATGCCTAAATCTCCCCGTCCTTGCTGGCTGACGTTTTCCCTGACTGCTGTGTACGAAGCGCACGTGGACCAGAAAAACAAGGTGGTCACGACCCCGGCTTTCATGTGTGAGACGGCACTCCACCACATTCACGACGGGATCGGGGCCATGGTGGCGAAGGTGCTGGAACTCGCCAAGAAGTGATGCCGCCAGGGCTGTGGGCTCCGCCTCATCCGCCAGGCGGAGCTGGTTGCCTGTTCTCCTGTGCAGCTGAGAGTGTGGCGGGAATTCACATTTCTGCTTGTCGGGCACACTTGGGGTCAGGGGTAAATTGGTGTGAGGGTGTTGCCCTCAGCCTTTCCCCCAGAAGAGGAGGGAGGCAGAGCCCGTGCTCCGGAGGGGTGGCTGGTCGTTCCGCACCTTTAGGATGAAGTAGCGTCTTGACTCCCTGGGCACCCCAAAAATTTCAGCCAGAGTCAGCTTCTTCGGGAAGCAGGCCTGGTTAGAGGTATTATTCTGCAATCTCAGGTTTGACTTGCTTTGGAATAGTTAGTGTTTGGGAGGGAAAATACTTTTAAGTTTATAAATCTGATAATCAGCAAACCAAAACCATGGTTATTGACAATTAAAGACTCTCCAACCCGGACTAAATGTGTACTAGTTAAAATGTCACGGGGATTTTATAGCAGGCAGCTATATGTCAGGGCTTCTGAAATTGGCAGATGAGGAATGTAAATGAGGTTTCTTAAATGAGTCTCAGTTCTCTTACGTTTCAGGAGGAAAGGGAAGTTGCAGACACTCGGCCTGGGTGGTGGACCTGCTGGGTGGTGGGGGACTGTCAGGCTGGTCCCAGGCCGCGAGCAGCCGCTGACACGCGATGTACATGGAGGAAGCAGTAAATTGTGTTGTGTTCCTCTTGTGAGTGTGGCTTCTCTCTGGGGAGAGGGCTTCTGGGGTGGACGCCGAGCGCGGAGCACTTTCCCTTCCAGTCTGGACGCAGGGACGCCGCCGTGCTTGTGCTTTGGGTTTGAGGAAGCTGTGGGTGGAAGCAGCGGGATGGCTCTGCTGGGTGCGGGTGCCAGCCTGGGAACGGGTGCCGAGGCAGGCCTGCCCCTCCGCCCCCTCACTGCTGTGTGGGGGAGTGATGGCCGCCCCTCCGCTGGCTTTTCAGGGTGTAATGCCTGGCGCTGCGATCGCCCAGGCCCTCCGGTTCGCCTGTCTCAGCCCTTGAGTACCAGTCCTCCTTCATGGGAACCCCGCTGTTGGGCGGCCAGTTTTCTTCCCACCGAAACTGGACCCACAGGCAGGACCTCCGGCAGCTGCCCTGGCAGCGGCTGCGAGGGCTGAAGGGCTGGGCCCGCCTCTGCCCGTGTAGCTGAAGGGAGCCTCGCAGGGCCTGGCGGAGGGCCGGCAATGAGCTTAGTCTCCTACCTCGGACTTGTTCACGGAGGCACTCCTGTGTGTGTGCGTGTGTGCGTGCATGTCTGTGAACATGGGGCGGCTCTTGAGCGTGCATCTCGGTGAGTTCTCACAGTGAATGCCCTGTGGGCCCAGAGAGGGCAGCCTCCAGACCTGAGCCCGCGGGCGACGGCGAGTCTTGGCTCTCGCCCAGGGGAGCCCCAGCCATGTGGCTTCCCTTCCTGGGAGAATCTCCAGACAGACTTTGCTGGGGTGTTGCCCATGTTCTGCGCTCTGTCTCCACGAACGTCTCGTAGCGCTCACGCACTTCCACGGGCATGTGTCTGGGTGGAGCTGCTGGGCTGCAGGGACGCTGTGCGGCTCTAGTGGGGGACGTCAGCGGTGGTCCAGTGTACCCTGCTCTGCGCCACCAGCACGGGTGCCGCCAGGCCAGCTCTGTCCCATCCCTGCCCCCCAGTGGGCGGGTGGTTTTCTCTGCTGTCTCCCTCGTCTGTCGACCTTTTGGCCTTCTGGCGATCCTCCTGTGAAGGACCTGCTCTCCCCAGGGCTTTCCCCGCCCAGCTGGCTGCCTGTCTGGTCTTTGGAGCTCTGCGTGTGTTCTGGCTGCGGGTCCTTTGTCAGTTGAGTGGGTCACCTGTATTTCCTCCCTGTCTTCTCATCCTCGAGGGTGTCCTGATGAGTAGGTGGTCCTAGTGTTTACGCGGCCCCGGCATCACCCTGTGCGGTTGTGTTTCCAGGTGTTCCTGCCCTCCCCCTGTCGTGCAGCTTTTTCCTGTGTTGTCATCTGTTGTCTGTTGTCTCACCGTCATGCTCAGGTCTTCTTTCATCTAGAATCAAAGTTCGTGACTACCATCTACCCTGCCGTTTGGTTCGTCTCTCCTGGAAATGCCAGCAGATGTACCTCGGAACCGAGCCCTGGGCGGGGGTAGCACCAGCGCCCCACCTCCACCTACCTGGGGCTCACCCCCCAGGACTTGACAGTCGCAGGTGCCGAGGACAGACGTGTCCCAGGAATGGGGCCCGCGCTCGGGGAGCAGCAGGCTGGCTGGGTGTCACCTCCTCTCACTTCTCCTTCACCTCTGCGGTGACCTGGCCAAAGGGCAGGTGACCAGAGAGGGCAGGGAGAACTGACCAGGAAATCCCAGGAAGCGTTTGCGTGCCACTCGGCGCTCGGGCGCTTCTCTCGTGCACTTGCTTGCTGTCCACCCCGCTGCTTCCGTGAGGTGCCCCACGGCCCGATGCCACTGCAGTGTACTTGTCTCTGCCTGTGTAGCCCTGGCAGCAGCTCTGGGAGGCGGGTTCCTGACTGTCCCCTGCCATAAGGCCGAGCTGGGACTCGGGTCAGACAGAAAGGCCCGTGCTCAAATCCGAAATGTTGGCCTGGGCCTGAGTTCAGTCCTCACATGACATCAGCGGAGTAGTGCGTGCCCAGAGCCAGGGGAAACAGGCTGACGTGGCCCCCGCACTCACAGAGCCCAGGCTGTGGGGGCGACTGGGCACGAGCCGAGGAGCATTGGAGGCCAGTGACACTGGGAAAGAGAGCTGGTGGGACTGGAGGTCCAGGAAGGGGCAAGGCACCGTTTCATCTGAGTGAGGGTGAGGTGGAGTGAACAGGTGGCTATGTGTGAAGAACATTCCAGACAGAGGAGCAGCCAGTGCAGAGGCCCAGCGGGCAAGGCCATGAAGTTCAAGAACAGCACGGGCGTAGAGCAGCAGGGCCATGAGTTATCTGCTCTGCGTGGTGGGTCCCTGGAGGCTCCATGACCAGTGGCCAGGTCATGGAGTGGGCCAGTGGTTCAGACTCTGCCACCAGGGGCGCCACAGAGCTGTCCTCCAGGCTGGCTGCAGGCTCCCAGCTTCACTCAGCCTGGATGGGAGGCCTCCCTGAGCTTCCCCTGCTGCCTCCACTAGGGGCAGGAGCCCTTCTGCACCCCACGTCCCCTGCACCGTCCCCCTTCTGTCTGAGCCCTTCGCGGGCATCTCTTCACCACCCCTCACACCCCTCCCAGCTGGGAAGCCCAGCCCCCATCTCTGCCGCCAGCCCCCCTCACCCCTCAGTTCCTTGCTTCAGCGTCACTCTGTAGCAGACTTCCTGTGCTCCCTGGTTGAGGAAGTGACCCTCCTCCGCCCCCTTCTGCTCTTGTGAGCTCACAGTCTGTAACTGCACGTGGATTAGTGTGTTCCTGTGTGTGCACACACGCCACCGGCTTGTCATCTGTCGCCCACATAGACTGAGCTCCAGGAGAGAAGGCACCAACCTCGTTAGAAAACCTCAGTGTCCCCAGGGCCCGGTAGCAGCCCGAGGGTGAGGGTGGTGGGCTCAGTGGGAACCTGCCCAGCAGGAAGGCCTGAGGCTTGCTGGCAGGGCCCAGCCGACTCCAGGCCCCTCCGCCCACCCACCACTGGGCAGAACCAGCCCTTTCTCCGCTTTCTTTTCCTACAGCACTTGGCTTCCCTTCCTAGCACTTTTTTTTTGGCGGGGTGGGGGGTCAGGTGTTGTTTTATAGACTTTATTTTTTAGAGCAGTCTTAGGTTCACAGCAAAATTGACTGGAAAGTGTAGAGTTCCCACACACCACCTGCCCCCCAACATCCACAGCCTCCCCACTATCACCCCCGCCCCCCAGAGGGCACGCCGGTTAAATGGGTGACCTTCCAGGACATCATCACCCAGAGTCCACAGTTTACTCAGTGCTGCGCTTCTGTGGGTTTGGACAGACGTGTCATGACAGGTGTTCACCGTTTGAGCGCACGGGCGTTTCACTGCCCTGAACGCAGGAATCCGCCCCCTCCCCCGCCCCAGCCTCTGGCAAGCAGGATCTTCCTACTGTCTGTGGTTCTGCCTTCTCCAGAACACCACGGTGTGCAGCCTTCTCAAGTTGGCGTCTTCCACTTGGGAATGTGAGCTTAGGGTTCCTCCATGGCTTCGGACCTCATTTCTTTTCGTCACTGAATGGTGTTCTGTTGTCGGGATGGGCTGTGGTTTATCTGCTCACCCACCGAAGGGCATCTGAGTGTGAACGCTTTGCGTTTCACAAGTATGATGTTAGCTGTGGGGTTTTCGTAGATTTTGCTGAGTTGAAGAAGTTGTCCTCTATTTCTAAGTTCCTGAGAGGTTTTTTTTTAAACCATAAATTGGTGTTAGAATTTGTCAAATGCTTTTTCTGTGTTTATTAATTAGGAACAAGTGTTTTGATTTTTCTTGTTTAGTCTGTTGCTTTTGAAATGTTGAACCAGCCTTGCATACCTGGAATACATCCCACTTGGTTGTAGTATGTAATTCTTTTTAAACATTGTGGATACGGTTTGCTAACATTTTGTTGAGACTTTTTGCATGTTTGTTCATGAGAGATAATTGGTCTGCAGTTTTCTCGTAACGCCTTGGATTGGGGTGTCAGGGCAATGCCGGCCTCATGGAATGAGTTAAGAAGTATTCTTTCTGCTTCTATCCTCTGGCAGAGATTATAGAGAATGGGTATAATTTCTTCCTTAAATGCTTGGTAGAATTCACCACTGAACCCATCGGAGTCTGGTGCCTTCAGTTTTGGGAGGTTGTTTAATTGTTGCTTCCGTTTCTCTAATAGATATAGCCCAGTTCAGATTGTCTGTGCCTTTCTTGTTGGGTGTTTTAGCAAATGGTGTCTTTCAAGGAATTAATTGGTTCATTTCATTCAGGTTAATCTGTGGGTGTAAAGTTTTGGTCAGAGTGGTTTTTTCAATCTTTCTAACGTCTATGGGATCTGTAGTGATGTTTCTTCTTTCATTTCTGATATTAGTCATTCATGTCTTCTCTCTTTTTTTCTCAGCCTGGCCAGAGGCCTTTCAATGTTATCTTTTCAAAGAACCCACTACTTGTCTCATGGATTTTCTCTGTTTCCTGTTTTCAGTTTCACTGATTTCTGCTCTAATTTTTATTCTTTTCTTCTGCTTGCTTAGGACTTGTAACGTGCTCTCCTTCAAGTTTTCTGAAGTGCAGGCTTAGATGATTGATTTTAGGTCGTTTTTCTTTTCTAATATATGCATTCGATGCTATGCATTTCTTTCTAAGCTCTCCTTTTACTGCATCTCACAAATTTTGATTGCTGTATTTGCATTTTTTTAAATATTTTATTTTTATTTACTTTTAGAGAGAGGGGAAGGGAGGGAGAAAGGGAGAAACAGCAATGTATGGTTGCCTCTCACATGGCCCTCACGGGGACCTGGCCTGCAACCCAGGCATGTGCCCTGACTGGGAATCGAACCAGGACCCTTTGGTTCCCAGCCCGCGCTCAGTCCACTGAGCTACACCAGCCAGGGCTCTATTTGCATTTTTATGTAGTTCAAAATATTTTTTAAATTTCTCTTGAGATAGTTAACACACATGTTCATTGGAAATGTGATGTTTAATCTGCACATGCTTAGGGATTTTCCAGTTAACTTTCTGTTAGGATTTCTAATTTAATTCTGTCGTGGTAGAAGGCAGACGTTATGTGATTTCCGTTCTTTTAAATGTGTTCAGGTGTGTCCTTGACCCAGAATGTGGCCTCTCTCGGTGGATGTCTCACGTGAGCCTGAGAAGAATGTGTGTCCTGCGGTCGTTGGATGCAGTGGTCCGCAGGTGTCGGTTCGACCCAGCTGGCCGACGGCGGGCTGGGGTCGGCCCTGTTCTCACTGCTTCTCCCTGTCTGAGGCGGGTCGAAGTCTCCAGCTCTGACAGTGGGCTTTCTCCCTGCAGTTCTAGCACGTTTTCCCCCACGCAGTTTGGCTTTGTGTTTTAGGTACATGCGTGTTAAGACTTGTTATGTCTTCTTGGAGATGTGGACCCCGCCTCCAAGGGGCCACTTACTAAACCCGACAAGCCCGGGGGGGGGGGGGCCTGCGTGGTGGACTTAGAAACTCAGACCGAAAGGAACCTCAAAGGGTGGCCTGAAACTAAGACTTCCTGACCGAAAGTGAGTCACAGCAGGCAGTCACCTGCTAGGCCATTATCTTCCATGACAAAGGTCAGTCTTTACCTTAACCGAAACTGTTGAAACTGTTGGGTTGTCTCTGTGCGTCTAAGATAGCGTACCTTTGGGTTGTCAGGGTAATCCCCTTATTCTAGATGCTCCAGGGCAGCTCTCCACCGGAACATAGAGCACAGCACCACTCCCTGCGGTCTCGCTCTCCCACAGACCGCCTCGCTGTGCTGTGCGTGTTCACTGTCCCCCGCCCTGTACCCACCGGCGTAAAAGAAGCACGTGTCTGCCCACCTTTGTTAAATTTCAGAAACGCCCTCACTCTGCTTTCCCACCTCCCTGACCCGCCACCCACGGATTTCATGTCACCCCCTTCTGTCTTCCTCTTTGTTTTTTCTTTTTTTAAGTATATTTTATTGATTAGGCTATTACAGTTTTCCCAATTTTTCTCCCTTTATCCCCGCTCCGCCCTGCACCCCCCAACCCTCCAGCATTCCCCCCCCCCGCCCTTAGTTCATGTCCATGGGTTGTACATATAAGTTCTTTGAGTTCTTTGTTTCTTATACCATTTTAGACCACTCCCCATCTATTTTATGCCTACTAATTATGCTTCTTCTTCCCTGTACCTTTTTCCCCCTTTTCCTCCCTTCCCCCTCCCCACTGAAAACCCTCCAGGTGATGTCCATTTCTCTGACTCTGTTCCTGTTCTAGTTTTTTGGGTTTTTTTAGGTTCATTTGTTGATAGTTGTGAGTTTGTTGTCATTTTACTATTCATGTTTTTTATCTTCTTTTTCTTAGATAAGTCCCTTTAACATTTCCTATAATAATGGCTTGGTGATGATGAACTCCTTTAACTTGACCTTATCTGGGAAACACTTTATCTGACCTTCCATTCTAAATGAGAGCTTTGCTGGATAGAGTCATTTTGGGTGTAGGTCCTTGCCTTTCATGACTTTAAATACTTCTTTCCAGCCCCTTCTTGCCTGCAGGGTTTCTTTTGAGAAATCAGCTGATAGTCTGATGGGAACTCCTTTGCAGGTAACTCTCTCCTTTCCTCTTGCTGCTTTTAAGATTCTCTCTGTGTCTTTAATCTTGGGTAACTTAATGATGATGTGCCGTGGTATGTTTCTCTTTGGGTCCGACTTCTTTGGGACTCTGGGCTTCTTGGACTTCCTGGAAGTCTATTTCCTTTGCCAGATTGGGGAAATTTTCCTTCATTATTTGTTCAAATAAGTTTTCAGTTTCTTGCTGTTCTTCTTTTTCTAGTACCCCTATAATTCGGATATTGGAATGTTTCAAGTTGTCCCAAAACAACTAAGTCTCTCTTAATTTTTTTGAATTCTTATTTCTTCATTCTGTTTCAGTTGGATGTTTATTTTTTCCTTTTGTTCCAAATTGTTGCTTTGGGTCCTAGTTTCCTTCCTGTCATTGTTGGTTCCCTGAATATTTTGCTTTATTTCATTTTGGGTGTCTTTCATTTGTTCTTCCATTTTTTGATCAAGCTCAATCAGTTCTGTGAGCATTTTGATTACCATAGCTTTAAACTGTCCATCAGGTAGAGACAGATTGGCTATCTCCTCATTGCTTAGTGCTCTTTCTGAAGTTTTGCTCTGTTCTTTCATTTGGGCCATATTTCTCTGTCTCAGGGCCCCTGTTAAGTTGTAAGGGGGCGGGGCTTTGGGTATTCACCTGGGCGGGGCAACCCTACTTGTTGCACTGCAGCGCTGCCTGTAGGGGAGGGGCCAGAGAGGGAACAATGCAGCTCACCTGCTTGACTCTAGCCTGCTTTCCAGTGAACCTCGTGTGAGACTGGGAGTTTCTCCCACCTCGGCAATCCCCGCCATAGTCCACAGTCAGCTCTGAGTCTCACTTTCCCGTTCAGCCAGCCCTGCCTGCCCAGTCCACCACCTTGCCTCAGGTTCTCTCCGTTGGCCACCTTACCAATCTGGTTGTTCCGGTTGACTGTTTCAATTCCTTGGTTGTTGGAGTTCCATGCAGTTTGATTTTCTGGCACTTCTGGTTGTCTATTGATTTTAGATTGGTTTTTATCCTCCTTTTGGTTGTGCAAGGAAGCGAAGGGTTTCTGCCTACGCATTCATCTTGGCTGGAACTCCCTGTCTTGCCCTTTGATTGTGACGTATAAACTAAGGTGGAAAACTGCCATTCTCTGGGGCATTTTCAAAATCCATGAGATTTTGCTTCCCATCAGTTGTCAGTATGGCTCAAATAACCTCATAAAAATTCTCTCTAAGCTTGGACGTTTCTTACATCGACAGAAGTGACCCCTTTATCATCATGTAAGCTCCCTCTTTATCCCTGAATACTTTCTTTGTTTTAAAGTCACTGCGTCTGGAATGAACGTAGCCGTTTCTGCTTTCTTTTGATCAGTGTTAACGTGGTGTGTCCTTTGCTGCCCGTTTACTTGTAACCTAAATGTGTCCTTGTACAGGGGGGGGCGAAAGTAGGTTTACAGTTGTGAGTACGTGAGACAGTTTATTGTTGCATCGTCATTTATTAATTATTGTGTCATTTTCCACTCGAATAACTGTAAGCCTGCTTTTGCCCACCCCGTATTCAGAGTGGGTTTCTTGTAGACAACATGTGCTTGGGCCCGACAGTGTCTGCCCCGTGCCTGGTGCACTTGGACTGCTGACGTTCAGAGTGGATGTTGACGTGGCTGAGTCAGTGTCTGCCATGTCGGCGCTGGTTTCTGCTCACTGCCCTTGGTCTCCCCTGGTTGCTGCCTGCCTCTCTCTTGCTGTCTTTTGTGGTTCGAATGAGCACTTTATGTGATTCCATTTTCTCTCCTCCCACAGCATATTAATTATACGCTTTTTTTTTTTTACTTTTTTTTAATGGTTGCTTTAGAGTTTGCAGTACATTTACAGCTAACCCAAGTCCGCTTTCAAATACAGTATTGCAACATTGTGATTACAAAGTGTCCTGGTCCCTCCCTCCCTCTTTGCGTCAATGCTGTTGTTCACTGTGTTGGGTTGGCGAAAAAGCCCTTCTGTTTTTTTCCGTACGATGACTCTGGTGGCATTTAGTTGTCTTTAACTTCATTTGAAACAGTCTTGTTAGATTGTATTGTGACAGCTGTCATATCAGTGTGCATTTAAAAAAAAAACTTATCAAAAGTGGTGAATTTCTGTGCAGCCATTTTAATATTGAAGATGAAAGGAGATACACAGCCTGTTTGCTGTACGATGCTTTACTTCAAGAAAGGTAAAAACGCAACTGGAAAGCAAAGAAAGATTCGTGCCGTGTGTGGAGAAGGGGTTGTGACGGATGGAACACGTCAAAAGTGGTTCACGAAGTTTTGTGCTGGAGATTTCTCGCTGGGCGGTGCTCCACGGTTGGGTGGACAAGTTGAAGTTGACAGCGATCAAATCGAGACATTGAGAACAGTCAACATTCTACCTCGAGGGAGATAGCTGACATACTCAAAAATACCCAAATCAATAAAGTTATTGAAATCGATCAGGAAGTTGAAAAATGTGTCTTTTACGTTACGGAAAAAAACATACGGGCTTTTGCCAGCCCGATGTTTACGTATAAACTGTAGGCGCCGACTACATTGTCACTACTGACATTCGGAACAAACTGCTGTCTGCTAGGGCTGCCAGGGGTAAGAAGAACATTTTGTCTTTCCTTCCATCGTTCCTTCTCCAGTCCTCCCCTTTGTGCGCATCCGAGTGTCCCCCCGACACCATCCCCATCTCTGTGGAACTCCTGCTAACGTTTCTCGCAGGGCAGGTCCACTGGCAACAGACCCCCTCGGCTTTTGTCTGTCTGAGAGGGTCTTTCTCTCCCATCTCTGAAGGGTCATGTTTCAGGGTGTAAACTTCTATGGTGGTGGGTGTTTTCCTCAACACTAAATATTTCACTCCCCTCTCGTGGTTTCTGAGGAGCCATCAGGTGAAATTCTTTTCTTTGCTCCTCTGAAGATCAGGGGTTTAATTCTGTGGCTTCTTTCAAGATTTTGTCTTGTTTTTTTGCAGTTTGACTGTGACCAGCCTAGTTCTAGTTTTTGACGGG
>PVJI01005929.1:0-77018 GCA_004026765.1 Micronycteris hirsuta
TGGACAAAACCAAGGGGGAGGGGGGGAGCAAGGGAGGGAGGTGGGTTTGCTTGGGGTGGGGTGGGGGGGGTAAATGCAGACAACTGTAATTGAACAACAATAAAATAAATAAAAAAAAAAAGAAAGCATTCGAGGGTTTAAGCTGAACAGTCATATATTACGATTTTCCACTTGGGAACAGGGTAGCATAAGAGCAAAGCTAGGAGCAGGAAGCACAGTAATGGGGCTACAACAGTGGTTCACATGAGCGGTGATAGTGCTATGGTAGGCCGCGGCCAAGGTCCACCGGTATTAAGCCCCAAAGTGGACATGAGTTGAAAATCCCTAGGCTCTTCAGTGCAAGCTCTGATCAAGTGAGTGTCCCAGTGCTGGGAGAGCAAGATCTTTAAGGCCAGGAGACTGAGTACAAGGCCTGGTGGCTTTGACTCCCTGAATTGCAGAAGTTACCCTAGATGGTAATACACTGTAATTGTTTCCTGGTGCTTATTTGGCTGGATCTGACATCTTATTCTACATGGGGCTGTAGACATCATTGAACTTCAACAGAACTTCCCATAAAATGCACAGAATAAATAAATGACTTACTCATTTCTCATTTTGAAATTTACCTACCAGGAATTTATTTTTACTCACTAGGGAAAAGTAGGGTGTTCTATGAAGATTTGGATATTACTGTATTTATTAATCTCAATAACCAAACAGCAAAAAAGGACAGAGTTTTAGAAAATGTGAATACGGTAGAGAAAAAGATCAAAATTAAGACCTAGGTTAGCGAGTGCAATCACTCCTTAAACACTCTCTGGCTCAGCCTTCGTGCACATCCACGATGGCTAGCTGTGAATACACATAACTGGCACACAAGAATGTGTGCTGAATGAATTGCTCTACTCAGCACATGGTCTGAGAATTATTAATCTGGAACAAAAACAAAGTCACTTTTATAAAACTTCTATTTCAGCTCTACTGACTTATAATTCGTGAATTATAAGCTACAAATTGAAGCTACAGTCAGTGCTTTTAAAAGGCTACTATGATCACCCTGGCCAGGTGGCTCAGTTGGTTGGAGAATCGTCCCATATACCAAAAGGTTGAGGGTTCGATCCCCAGTCAGGCACTTACAGGAAGCAACCAATGGATGTTTCTCTCTCTCTCTCTCTTTCTCTGACCTTCCCCCCCTCTCTCCCTCTCTCTGTAAAATCAATAAACATATCCTTGGGTGAGGATTTTTTTAAAAAGGCTACTATGATTAAGATAATAATAACTATTATTGAGTACTAACACTGGATGAGACCACATGCTAAGTGCTTTTCATGTAATATCTCATTTAATTTTTTAAAACAACTTTATCAAACAGAAACTATTACCCTTGTTTCCAAATGAGGAGAGGGAGGCTTAGAGATATAAAGTAGCTTGTCTGATGTGATGGTGCTGCAAAGTGAAAAAACTGGGCTTGTGAACAAAGCCTGTCTAAATTCAAAGTCACACTCAATACTTCATTTAAAATCTTAACTAGTACAAAGAAAGAACACTAATCTCTTACAGCTTCTCAGAACAGAATATAAAATAAAATAAATTCAATAAATGTCCTTTAAGCATCATATACTTTTAAGTATCATATACTGAAATAATTAACTAATTACCAATTCTGTCTCTGTCATTAAAGCAAGTCCTTTTCACTGCTGGCTACGTCATTAACTTATTCTAGTTACTCTTTATACTTAAACATAATGAAACTCAAGCTTTTACAGAAATAAATCCATGATTCACCCTTACCTAAGACTATCCTCAATCCTCAGCCCAAATTTCTGAGTTTACTATATTTTAATAAAAAGTGAATGATTTTATAACTAATTATAAGCTCTTACTAGGGAACAAATTCACAGATGTGCAGGCACACATATGCACTTTGTTTGGAGATTTCCTAATCTACTAAACTCTGGCTAAAAGCTGGCTATGACTGCCAATATATTCATAGCTTACACCCATTTCTGTTCAACACAGGCTATACATTAAAAAAGCAAAGAACAGGACACAATGATGAATTTTAAAATGTCCATTTAGGCAGAAGATGAATTGTATAGATAACTAGTATAATAATCCAGTTTCAGATGTCTTTCCACTATGCTTCTTTCTCTTTGCCTTTAACCAGAAGGTAAAGTCTTTGCTTTTTAATATAAATTTATCTCCCAAAAAGAAAATGAATGTATACTACTGTATTAATATAATATCAACTTGGAAACATAAGTTGTAATCTCTTTCATTATATGATCAGATGAAATTGGGCCAGTGACAGATGATACAGTAAGTAGTATTCAGGGAAATGTTCATCTATAATCTCTTCATTTTACATATTTAACATTCTGTGAGATTGCATACTCTATTATATGATCACATTCTGAAAGAGAGTATTAGAAATACAAGAAAGAGGTTAGAGCCAAGCCAAAAGGGAAAAAAATTCTTGATTTTATGCTATTAAATCTCAAACATAACACTACAATAATTTTTTTGCATAAATTCCTATAACTTCATAAATTTTTTTTTACATAGAAATGGCATAACCAGCACAATCTAACAGCCCATCGACTCTGATATCCTGTCTTTGACAGTGACCGATGCTGGATCCCTCACAGGACAGCATAAACACATAATGTATATAATTATGTACCACTAAACCATGGCTCCAGATGGTAGTTAGGTTATATCCTGAGAGAAATGAAAACAAATCCCAACCTCCATCCCTTCCCTACTCTATAATTTCCATAAAGGTGATGGGAAACCTCAAATAAAGCACAAATTTAACCATAAAATAAGCTAATGCTTTGGTGGCATAATAACCAAGAAATGATCTCCTAAAATGAAAAGTTCCACTTAGAACTAGAACCTAAGCTCATCAGATTCATGATTTGTAAAGGGGGATTTCAATGAATTGAAAAGTATCTGATTCACCCAATTAGATACTAGGTATTAGATTAGAATTATTTCTAAAACAGATGAGCAAAATTAAATTAAAGCTTAAAAAAACCTATATCTTTTACTCAAGCCATCCGTCTTGTGATATGTAATACTGTTTCCTAAAAAAATATAAAATTCATATTTTTAACTCTTCAGAGAAATGATATTCACACCTGTTTTATAATGGTTTAAAAGTAAGGCTTCGATTTATTAAATGTACATTTAAGTGTGCAAAACCTCATAATGAAGAAATCTTCGTTTAGTTCCTCAGGAAGTACTATTTCCTAAACAATTACAGACAAAAAAAATGCACTATACTTTTAAAGGCCTTTGGAGAAGATAATTCTCTTCCTGGTATACTTAGGTATTGATTTAACGTTTGTAGTCAGGAAACAATTCCTGACCTAAGTCCTCCATGGTATAATCTGAATTAATTTTCTCTTTTTCTGTCCTCAAATAGTTGTAAAAGATTAGGTCATATCGTAATGTTTTCTATATCTGAAAATCCTTAGTAAGTACTTCCTTTCCAAGTAACTGCATTGCAAGATGATGAACCAAGTAACAGTCTTGTACTGCACTCAGTCTTATAGTTTTTATATGCTGTATGTCACTGCCCAAAAGATAGATCTCAAAAAATTACTTATCCATCATTTTTACCAAGCACAACACTTCCCCCATTATGACACACTTTCAAAAAAAAAAAAGGAAAAGAAAAAATTATCTGTATTTCGGAACCTCAAAAATGCAGAAAAGGAACTGTACGAGAGATGGGAAGAGACAACGCACACAGACTTCCGCACAGACACTGCATCCTTCCCTAGAGCAGGGAGTCGTTAACGAAATGTATCTCCTGAAACCTCTGGGGCAGAGTGGAAGCTGCAGTGCGGCGTCAGAAAATCCGCAGCTGTGTTGCTGTTCTTACTAGTCCACACCGCTCCCTCCAACCTCAGGAAGCCAAGACACACAGTGAGAACAGAACTTACCTTAACAGGAATTGGCCAGAGGAGCAGAGCAGTTATGATACAGCAATCATCAAAACTGTTATTGAAAAGACATATCTTTAGGAATTTTCTCCTCAAGCAACTAGATTACTACATGAAAACTGTATCTATTTTTGTTTCCAAACATCAACTTTTTTAGAAATAAAAACAATAGGATAGGCAAATAAACTTCACTAAATATAAATAAGCATTAATAACTTACTTTTATTGCCCACCAACGCAATCAGTGGCTGAGTTTCTGACTCCTCGCTCACTTTTTTCACCACAGTATACCAGTCTTCTAAATTCTCGAAGCTTTGATAATTCGTAATATCATATACCAAGAGGATTCCCTGTCACAAAGGAGTTACAGGATATTTGTAATGCGCTACTTGAAAAAATATTAATACTAAATACTCTTAAGTGATGCTTCGTATATGCCTAGAATAGCATAAAAACACAAATGCAGACTGTTTTATATACAAACTAACTTCAATTTAGTTACTAGCAAACAGATAATACTGAATGTTTTTGTTCAAGATAAACTCAAATATAGCAATGCAAGCTAAATAATAATTTTATCAAATTATAAATCGTTTCGCCATAAGATATCTGGAATATGCTTGTTAAGTTACAATAAATGTAAGAAAATCACATCACAGAGGAAGAAAAAGTCTACAATCCTGTCTGTTACTTTCATGAGGTTAAACATTTAAACCTTCCAATAAATAACCATCTGCTGCTGCTCTTTTTAAATATTTTCAAAAATGGACATTCCATGACATCCCTTGATAGTCCATTTCAGTATTTTAACACAATTTTCTTTAAATGAAATAAGCCCATTTCCTCTTTTGGTCCTCTGTGCATTCGGAGAACAACGTGCGAGTATCCTCCTTATAATAACCCTTCATGTACTTGAAGACAGTTAAGAAACTCCTTTACCATCTCCTTTCCAGAATAAACAAACTCAATTCCTTAAACTTGCCTCAAAGGACCTATTTTCTACCCCTTTAATCATAGTTGTTAGTTCTTCCCAGGACACTCTCCATACAGTTTTCTGACATCCTCTTTAAAATGAGCAATGTAAAACTGGACATGATACTGTAATAAGAGCATGAACAAAGCCAAATATAACAGAGGGACTGCTTCCTGCCTCTTATATATCATATTCCTTTTAATATATCCCATTATTTTGTGTGGGAAGGAGAAGTAAGTACACACACAAAAATAACAGTACCACATTCTTGATTCTCATCCAGTTTGTGGTCAAACACTTAATACAAAGCACTACATACAATATATGTCTGGTTCCTAATAGCATTTATGTCTCCTCCTTAGGTTATAATCATAAATGTTGACTACGTTTTTGCACCTATTATGTACTAGACAGATATCCAGGTCTTTTCATTAATCCTCAAAAGCATGCAAAGCTGGTGTTGTTATCCTTATTTTACTAATAAACAGAGGTTAAAATAACCAAGGTCACACAGCTAGTTAAGTAATTGAGCCAGAGTCTGAATCAAAGACTGAATGAACATAAAGTTCACTCATTCATTCCACAAACTATATGCCTAGACTGTGCTGGGTGCTAGGAACATAAATTCCAAACTTCAAAGAGCTCACAGTCTCAAAGCAAAGCCAAACACATAAACAGACAAATATATAACACAGAAGTCATGGACTGAGATATCCTGGTAAATATTAATCAATTGGTTCAGGGGATGGCAGGGGTAGGGGTGGGAAGAGTGAAATTTGTATCATTTGCCAACTTCTGTAATGTAAACACTGCCTTGTGGCCATTTTCAAGCTATCAGAGTCACTTTACTTAACACAAAGCTGGGTAGGACACTACTATATAGCATCTCTACCACACAGACACACTAAAAGTAAATAATCAGCCCTGGCTGGTGTAGCTCAGTAGATTGAGCACAGGCCCGCGAACCAAAGGGTGACCGGTTTGATTCCCAGTCAGGGCACATGCTTGGGTTGTGGGCCAGGTCCCCAACTGGGGACGTGCAAGAGGCAAACCACACATTGGTGTTTCTCTCCCTCTCTTTCTCCTTCCCTTCCCCCTTCTCTAAAATAAATATATAAATAAACAAATAAATAAAATATTTAAAAAATAAAAAAATTTAAAAAAGTAAATAATCACCACAGTACAGATAACAAAAAATACATAGCAAAATAATTAGTAAGGTGCATTTTGAGCACATTTAAATATAATTTATGAGTGTATATATAATTTTTAATCATAAATGTATTCAACAACTGGCTCACAAAAATTCCTGGACTTACCAATAAAGCTCCCAAGCTGGCTCTAGCTACTACTGTTATGATCTTCCAGTACCATGCTCTTTTTTTTCCTGCATGTCATCATTTATGTAATTATCCAATCCTTACAACCTTATGAAACAGGAAACTGAAGTAGAGAGGTTAACTAACTTGCCCAAAATTGAACATCTGGCTTCATATCCAGGCAGTAGACTCCAAAATCTTTACGTGTCTTTGTCTCCCTTTTCCTTTTCCCAGGCTCTTTTATTGACTACACCAGCCCAAATCACTTAGTTTCTCTGAGTCTTGGATTGTTTGCCTCTAAAATTAGATCATTGGCCCTGGCTGGTATGGCTCAGTGGATTGAGCGCGGGCCTGTGAATCAAAGGGTTGCCAGTTCAATTCCTGGTTAGGGCACATGCCTATGTTGTGGGCTAGACCCTCAGCTGGGGGCGTGTGAGAAGCAACCACACACTGATGCCTCTTAGACATCTATTTCTGTCTTCCCAAATACATTGAAATAATTCCCAACACAGAATTATTTGAACTTCCAGTCAAGATGGCAGCATAGGTAAACATGGCTCACTTCCAAGCACAATCACATCTAAATTACAAATAAACTACAGAACAACCATCACTCAGAACCGTCAGAAATCGAGTTGAATGGAAGTCTGACAACTAAGAAATTAAAGAAACCACATCCATCCAGACTGGTAGGAGGGGTGGAGACACAGAACGGCCTGGTCCCACATCCACGTATGGTGGATAAAAATTTGGGAGGAGTATCTCAGGACCAAGGAGTCCCAACACCACATCAGGCCCCCCAGTCCAGGATTCCAGTGCCAGGAAGGGAAGTCCCCATAACTCCTAGCTGCAAAAACCAGCAGGGATTGACTCACTGGAAGAAACTTCTGGAGTTCCAACCAGTTCCTCTTAAAGAACCCACACAGACTTACTCAGACACATTCCCTCTGGGCTCCAGCAGAGGGGGTTGAAGATTGAAAGACACCAGCGGCATACAGGAAGAAGTGGAAGTATCTGGCACCAAGGCAAGCTCTTGCTTTCTCCCAAACAGAAGGGCATGCAGAGGCCAGCCATTGTCCTTTTTCTGAACCCTCCCCCTACAGATCCACAGAGCCAGCAGATGAGTGCCACATCTGAGACTCCTTCGGCCTGGCTCCCATTGTTTGCCCCACCTTGAAGATCCCCTGAGGCTCCGTCCCAGCCAAATTACAGGCCCACCCAAGCTGTTAAAAGTGGCTTTTCCATGTGAACACCTGGTTTTGACTCATGCTTCACAACTTCCTAAATCCTCTCAAAAAAGCAACAGCTGGCCTCAGTGAGCCCCCAGTCTCCGTATTTCTTGCTAAGTGGCCCCTGGCCCAGCACTAGCAGCAGCCAGCCTAGATTCAGATTGGCTTAGCCTGAAAATCTCCAAGGCCAGCACAAGTAGTAGCCATCTCAAATTGCTTTATAGCTCAGGCAGGGTGGCCTGGGCAAAATGCATGTGGAAGTTGACCTTGGCCTGCACCACCCAGGAAACCCAAGAGCCTGTGCACACAGTGGACAGCTACAAACCATGTCGGAGCACCACCACCCTGCCCCTGCACAGCTGATCCTCTCTGGAGGGTAGAGGTTGGTGGTCAGTGGTCATAGCCAGTCCTTACAGCTGACTGGCCTGGAAAATCCCTCCCATTGATCCGCCAACAGCAATCAATGTCCATCTACAAGAGGAGGGTGTACTCAGCCCACACGAAGGACACACCTCGAGTACCCAGCTTGACTGACAGGGGAGGCTATGCCACTGGATACTACAGGCCACACTACCAAGACACGGGGTTATAGCAGCTCTACCTAATACATACAAACAAACACAGGGAGGCCAAATGAGGAGACAAAGAAACATGGCCCAAAAGAAAGAACAGCTCAAAACTTTAGAAAAAGAACTAAACAAAATGTACATAAGCAATCTATCAGATGCAGAGTTCAAAGCACTAGTTATAAGGATGCTCAAGTAACTTAGTGAGGACCTCAGCAGCATAAAAAAGATTCAGTCAGAAATGAAGGACACACTAATTGAAATAAAGAACGATTCAGAGAGAAACAACAGTAGAGTGGATGAAGCCAATACTCAAATCAATGATTTGGAACAGAAGGAAGCAAAACGCAACCAATCAGAACAAGAAGAAGAAAAAAGAATGCAAAAAAGAGGATAGTGTAAGCAGCTTCTGGCATTCAACTTCAAGCATTTCAACATTCACATCATAAGGATGCCAGAAGGAGAAGAGAAAGAGCAAGAAATTGGAAATCTATTTGAAAAAATAATAAAAGAAAACTTTCCTAATTTGGTGAAGGAAATAGACATGCAAGTCCAGGAAGCACAGAGAGTCCCAAACAAATGATGCGAAGAGGCCCTCTGAGACACATCGTAATTAAAGTGCCAAAGGTTAAAGACAAAGAGAGAATCTTAAAAGCAGCAGAGAAAAGCAGTTAGCTACCTACAGGGGAGTTCCCATAAGACTGTCAGCTGATTCCTCAAAGAAACTTTGCAGGCTTGAAGGGATTGGCAAGAAATATTCAGTGATGAAAAGCAGGGACCTACAGCCCAGATTGCTCTACCCAGCAAAGCTATCATTTAGAATTGAAGGGCAGATAAAGAGCTTCCCAGACAAGAAAAAAACTAAAGGAGTTCACCATCACCAAACCATTACTATATGAAATGTTAAAGAGACTTATTCAAGAAGAAACAAATCAAAACTATGAACAATAAAATGGTAATAAATACATATCTATCAACAATTAAATCTAAAAACAAAGCTAAGCGAACAAGAACAGAGACAGAATCATGGATACAGAGAGCATTTTGATGGCTGCCAGATGGGAAGGGCTGTGGGGAAATGGGTGAAGAGGTAAAGGGATTAAGAAGTACAAACAGGCAGTTACAGAATAGCCAGGGAGGTGTGAAGTACAATATAAGAAATGGAGTAGCCAAAGAACTTACACGAATGACCCTTGGACATGACAATGAGGTGTATGAGAGGCAGCCAACTGATGTTTCTCTCCTTCTCTTTCTCCCTCCATTCCCTTATGTCTAAAATTAAATAAATAAAATCTTAAAAAAAAAAAGAACTACATATTGCAAACTCTAGAGAAATTGCTAAACAAAAAAGAAAAAGAAAAATATTTTTAAGTGTAATTGATAGGCTAAGAGAGGAGATAAAAGTAAAAAGATAAAAGTAAAACCAGAAGAGACCAAAAGAGAAAAACAAAGAACAAGAAAAAGGAATACAAACCCAACATGATATTAACCTAACTATATCAGTAATCACTTTAAATGTGAATGATCTAAATATACCAATTAAAAAACAGAAACTGTCAGAGAGTATGAAAACCAAGACTCAGCTATATGTTGCCCACAGAAAACTCACTTTAAATATAAAGACACAATTTGAAAGTAAGGCAGTACAGACACTAGTAAAAAGAAAGCTGGAGTCACTATATTAATTCCAGACAGAGTAGCCTTCCGAATAAGGAAAACTGTTTAGACTATAAAGATTAGCATAATGATAAAGGGGTCAATTCTCCAAGAATACATAACAATTTTTCACGTATATACAACTAACAACAGAGTATCAAAATACATGACACCAAAACTGATAGAAGTGTAAAGAATTCCAAATATACAGATCTAGTAATATAATTGGAGACTTCAACACCCCTATTTCATTAATCGATACATCAATGAGAAAATCAGTAAGCTAAACCAAATTACACTAACAATCAGTTTCATTAATTGACATTTACAGAACAGTCTGTCCAAGAGCATTAGAATTTACACTCTTCTCAAGTTCATATAAGACATTCACCTAGGTGGACTACATTCTGGGTCATGAAACATACCTTAACAAATTTATAAGAATAAAAATCATACAAAGCACGTTAGTAGACTACAATGAAATTAAACTAAAAATCAGTAATAGAAAGATAGTTGGAAAAACTCAAAATATTTGGATATTAAAACAGCGTACTTTAAAATACCATGGGTCCAATTTTCACCGATATGTCCCCTAAAGCAAGGGACATAAAGGAAAAAATAAATAAATGGGACCTCATCAAATTAAAAAGCTTCTACATGGCTAAAGAAAACAGCATCACAATGAAAAGAGAACCAACTATATGGGAAAACATACTTGCCAATGATACCTTGGATAAGGGTCTGATCTCCTAAATATGTAAAAAACTCACAGAACTCCACTCCAAGAAGACAAAAAACCCAATTAAAAAATGGGCAAAGGAGTTGAACAGACACTTCTCCAAGGAGGACATATGGAGGGTCCAGAGATATATGAAAAGATGCTCAGCATCGCTAGCCATCAGAGAGATGCAAATTAAAACCACAATGAGATACCACTTCACACCATTGAGAATGACCATCATAAACAAATCAACAAACAACACGTGTTGGAAAGGATGTGAGAAAAGGAAAGCCTAGTACACTGTTGGTGGGAATGCACACTGGTGAAGCCACTGTGGAAAACAGTATGGAATTTCCTCAAAAAACTAAAAATGTAACTACCTTTTGACCCGGCAATTTCACTGCTGGGATTATATCCTAAGAACCCTGAAACACCAATCCAAAAGAATCTATGCACCCCAACATTCATAGCAGCACAATTTATAATAGCCAAGTGCTGGAAGCAATCTAAGAGCCCACCACTAAATGAGTGGATCAAAAAACTGTGGTACATTTACACAATGGAATTCTATGCAGCAGAGAGAAAGAAGGAGCTCCTACCCTTTCTGACAGGGTGGATGGAACTGGAGAGTATTATGCCAAGTGACATAAACCAGGCAGTGAGGGACAAATACCATATGATCTCACCTTTAAAGGGAACCTAAGCCACAAAACAAACAAGCAAGCAAAATAGAACCAGAGACACTGAAATTCAGAATAATCTGAATTTAAGAATGGGGAAGAGGAGAAGGGTTAGTTTTAGGGATAGGCTTTCAAAGGAATAACTGGTAGCAGTCTTGAAGAAACAAACGCTGGTGGCAACCCAACAGTCTTGGAGGGTATGTCACAGATTTACTTCTACAATTTAACAGGGCAAAGTACACACACAATTTAACCCTCCCCCAAATGAAAGTTCTCTATTCTCAAAATGCAGGTAATTTTTCTCCCAATTTGTATGATAAGTAATCTACAAATTATAATCTTTTCAAATAATAATCATCTACAAATAATCTTTTTAATTATATAAAGAAGTAAATCATATGGATTATACAATCATCATAACATCATATACTTTGGTGAGTAAGTACAATCTATAAGAAGAAATAGTAAAGCAAGAGAGGTCTGTAAATATAATTAGTTGTAAATTGGCAGATATCCAACTAAGAAATTCACAGGAAAAGACAGCAGAGGGTCTCAGGGAATCCAGCTTTCAGATGTGATCTCAGCCCAGTCGTCACAGAGACACCAAATCCTTTTGTTGGTGGTTAACAGGCTGTCTCGTGTTGTGCGGGGCACTGGCACACAACAGTAGTTGTGTTCTACCTCACAAATGACTACACTTCATTGAGTTTATGCTGAGTAGAGCAGTGTTTGCAAACCACTTAGATTCCAGGATGGAAAGAGCTACAAAAATGAACATGCAGTCCTTCTCTGAGGTTTGTTATTAGCCTCTGTTAGCCACAGGTTACAGGGCACTAAACACTACATACTGTGTGTTTGCTCGTAACCACTAGGAAAAATAGCCTATAACATCTTTCTGAAGACTCCTACAAAATTTTAAGGTAATTCAAACTCGGGGAATTCAACCGGGATATAGTTCAATTCTTAGAACTAGTTCTTATCAAAAATATCTCATCAATTCTTTCTTGGGTATCAATTCAATTTAGTTTCAACCCACACTAATCAATAGACTATTACTAAAGCTTAATGCTACTGGGGGGGTGGGGTGGGGAGGAGTGAAGAGGGCAAAATAATCAGTTAATTCCCAGACTACATATAAGCCTCTTCATGTATGTTAAGAAAAGATTTAATAAAAAAAGATTCACTTGCTTAATAGCCCAGATGGCTTTAAGCTTATTCTTACTATACTCAACATATAAGCTAAAAAAACTAAAACAAAATCCTAACACCACATTAAACTGATATCCTCAAAACAGCTTACCAAAATATTATTTATATAAGAGTGCTATTCTGTGGCACATGCACTAAAATCCAAGGAATTCATGAGATAGGCTATATACATCACCTTTGACAACTCTAGAAACAGTATTGATCCATTTAAAGAATAATTACATGATAACATAAAGTTATTAAATATATTAAAATGCTATTAGAATGTTTGTGAAAGCATTGTTCTTAAAAGTAACATTTCCCCCAATTTATGGCAGTAAATTACAGTCAGAGCTTCCCTAGCCTTAATAAAAAATTTAAACATATTTTAACAAAAGAAACTACTAGTAAATGTACTTTATGTATTTTACATAGAATTTAATTTACAATCTCTGGAAAGCAGAGAATATTTATTATATTATCATTAATTTATGACAAGTCATTTTATCACATCAGATTTAAAAGTTTCCTGAGACAATTTCATGAAAATGTTCATGAACCTCTCAGAAATACTATACTCTATTGTTGTTTAATAAAACATGGTATATGCTTATAACATTCACAGCAATTGTAAAATATAAATAATATAAGGCACCATCAAAGAGAAAAGAGACATGTACCTTTAAAAGAGAAATCTTATGTTGACAAATTCTAAAAGAGAACATAACATTCGCTTCCTCCCAAGATATGAAAGGAACTACATTAGAAGTAAACACAGAAATTTTACTATACTCAAGTACTCTCAGAAAAGATGGAAATTTCTGAAATTCCTACAAATTTGCCCACTAATGCCTACTGATTACGAGCGGATATGTAATAGCAGAAAACATACACTGTACAGAATGATTTGAGGCAATGGTCCTACAACATTGTGAATGTACTGAATACCACTGGTTATATATACTTTTAAATGCTTATTTTATATTATGTATATTTCATATCAATATTAATTTTTGTGTAACACCATAATTTTATATTAACAAACTAAATAATCTCAATATATCAAATAATAAATTTTTAAATGATTTGACATGTGGTAAAATTGAAAGAATCCAATGCATGAGTGTTATATTCCCCTAAATTTTAAGTGGATTTATTAAATGAATTTTATATTATTTACCCCAAGATGTATAAAATCTTCCTCTTCTCCACTAATTCTAGCTACATCTATAAACCATAAAAAAAAAATATTCTATTTGACACTCAGAATCAAATATCACAGGAAGCTTGACTAATTTTCATTTTTTAAAAAATCCAATTTGTGTCCTTGAAAATATACTTTAATGGAGCAAAAAAGAGAAAGATTGTTATTTTCAAATCCCATTTTACCAAGTATGTGAGTGAAACAAGGACTGTTGATTCCCACAAAGTTTTTGTCCAGCAATTTTTCTTTAGCTTAATATCCACTTTAATCATAATCAGTTTAAAACAAAAATTTAAACAATAATAAAGCCAGAAACTAAAATGTGAGATGTACCTTTTAAAAGGAAAATGAACACGTATAAAATATCAAGTCATATGGTCACAAGTAGAAATGTTAAATGAGCAGAAGGACGTTTTAGGAGACAAAGAACAATATAGTAGAAAAGGCAAAGAAGAAAGCGTTTCAAGAGCCCAATCTATGAATCAATAACATAAAAAACAGAACTCTTGGACCGTTATAGATGATTCAGCACCATATGAAGCCTCATATCTGTTATAATTCAGATTCTATTTTCCAACAAAAATTAAAGCAGTGGTATTTAACAATCATCAAACTTCTTAAAGAAAAGTGCTTAGCATTATCTGTCTTCATCGTCTAGATTCATTTCTTAGGAGCAACACAGTTCCACCCAACCAAGTTATGGTTCTTCCACTGAAAACCTCAAACTCCCCAATGCCTCATGGTGATGGGAAAAAGACTAATTAAAAAATGGAATAAAAAGCATAAACTAATAGCATGTCCATAATTAACTTTTTAAAGTATACTATTACCATGCTCATTTCCTATCTGTACAATAATTTAAAAACATCAGTTATGTCTATATAAGTTCCTTTTGTCAAATACTTTTTGTTATATAATATATACATCTCCTTATGAAAAAACATCATTATCATGTTAAAATACTGTATGTGCTTCATATACATAGTTAGTAATAGTTTTCTGATATAATATATTGATATTTCTATTAAATCTGGATAACCATAAATATTTAGTAGACTAGTTCATAGCACAAAAATATAAACATATAAATATGCTTTTTGTCCTTACAACTTAAAATGAAATTAAATTTTCCCTTTCTATATTGTTCATTCATTCAGCTTACATATTTTTAAAGTAGTCATTATTATGAAGTCAGCTAATATGAAAATATCACTTATCAATCCATTTACTCAACTGCTGACAATACTATCTTGTACAATAAGTAGTATATGAACATTAGAGTCACATGGGTTCCTTGACCCAAATCGTCCCAAACATAATTTGGGGAAGATGAAACCAAAGGACTAGCACAAATATAAATGCGGTCTCTGTACTATCAGCTAGAAACCATGTCAGACCACGTGTGTGTACCCAGGTGTGTATGTTTGTGAGGGAAGTATTTCCTGTATCAGAATAATCACTGAATTCACATCATACCTGTGCTCCATAGATGTAGTTATCCAACATCTTGCCTCCTATTGTCTGCCCTCCTATATCCCAAACTTGAAGAGTAACATTCAAGTTTCCTAGAACAAAAAAAAAAATATGTAAAAGTAAGAATACAAAAAAAGTTAAGTAACAATATAACAACTAAATACAGTTTCACAGAACACTAAGTCACAACAAGAACCTCTGAATCTAATTTGCCTTTTAGTCTGCAGACTCATATAGTCAGATATCTGGAACTATGAAGTAATGTTATCAGAAGAAATCATAGTGGAAATTAAGGTTTATACTTTTATCCCATTTCCATAAAACCACATTCATAAGCACCTTTAAAACAAAAGAAAATAAAGAAAGCTTTAATTCATAAATTTCTTAAACCTTAAAAAATTCTTAAACAGAAATTAGAACAATAAAGCACTTGTACCTGGAGTAAGAAATATAGTTTAAAAATAAAAAATTGAACTTTATATACTAACCTACCCTGTTGCACATAATGAATTTTGATGTTAAGTTCCATACTCTCAAGGTTCTAAAACCCTCAAAATGATAGCAGACAACAAAAATGGCCCTATAGTTTCAACTTAAATGAATGGATTTTTAAAACTTGAGTATCAGCTATTATATATAATAGTATACATAATAAAAAATTACATATTTTCTTATTTAACTTATAAAATATAAACACTTTGATTCCCTCTTCAGAAGCGAGGTAGGATAAATCCTCCCTGTATTACTAACTATTCTGATGCACTTATACCTGTTCAAAGCATTTCCATTGAAACAAATTATAATAATATGTGCTTCCATGATTTCATAAAATAGCGTGTCAAATCTTTTTCCATATGCAAGTATTATAAAAGCATTCTAAAATACAAAGTAATCTTTAAAATTGTTTTGTTCATTTTGTAAAATATTTGATTGGTACAAAAATTTATGAGATAAGCTACTCTCTCTATTCAAAACAATTAATGACTAAAAAAAAGACCATGCTCAATATACTTTTTAGTTTAACATTTCAAATTATTCCTCCTAATAAAATTATGCAGTTTTCTCCACAGGGAGACAAGTCTCAGTACCTTTGAAATGAGCTCCCCCACCAAAAACTGTATCTTTCCACACGACTTGCAAATTAGGAAAATTCAAAATAAAAACTTAGAAACTAAAAAACTGGTCTCACTTTAAAAACCAAAAGAAAAGGACTATAAAGATATGCATCTTTAAACCAACATAAAACACTAAAATCCAAGACTGTTAGTCACACCATTCCACTTTAATAAGAAAGTACGACACTGGGACAAGCAGCCAAGTTTTGCCCTTAACTCGCAGCCTTCCCATCACTGGGATGGAGGTCCGCCCCGTCTGCTAAAGGGCAAAGGACGTCCACGAGGCACTCCCATCAGCACTAACGAGGGCTCTGAAGTTCACCACCTGTCCTCACCCCCCACACACACGGGTTCAACGCTCACGGAGGCATGACAGACGTGTTCTTACAGCTCCACGGACACCAAAATGTCACAGCCTAAGACTTGTCCAACAACTTGTAGATACCTAATTTCTTAAAAATCTAAATTTTTCAAGATTCAAAGCTGAAATCATCCCCCTGCAATGCTGTCTCAAATTAAGCAGGTGACATAGGGCTAGCCGTCACTAGAATGACATCAAATACTTTTAGAAGCCCTGAGATAAACAGGCAGTATTCTATCCATTTTATTTGCAAAACTCTTTATAATCACTTGTTTACTTCAAAATAACAGTGTTCAACAATATTAACTTTTTTAGAATAAGATTTTAGGCAACTTAATAAAAGGCACCTACTCCCATTTTTTTCAAGGACAATAAACTCTATCACTTAACTTCCCGTCAAGAAATGTGAAGCTTTTTTCCGTTAAGTTCTGATACTCAGATCCCATCTGAATTAAGTGCTGTGACTATTTCAACTACAACTTTAGGAACGTGATTTTCACTATGTTTTCAAATTCTGACATCAGCTGAAGACTCTAAATCATTTATTCAATTGTTTCCATCTAAGAGGTTTGTATTTATGTGTTGAAGGTATTTTTAAATCCATACCTTTCCAAATAAACACAGTTTGTTGTGGTTGGCTTGTTTACTTAATATACATATTCTAGTGCCTCAGAAATAAAAATAGCTATGCATTACTGATAACCCATTAATATACAATGCTAGTCAAAAAAAAACCTTTTACTATCATTATAGCCTCAACAAATATTAACTTTATAGGTATTTCATATATCTAGAAATATATTTTTAATCTCCACATTTGAATTTGAGTCTTATTAACAGATAAAAATAAAAATAAATAAAATTACATAAAGATGGAATTCAAATCAACATTCACTTTAGTTTCTGCAGGAATAAACATGAAGTTTCCCAGTAATTTTCAAAATGGCATACCTATAAAGCTATATAAAAGTATTTAAATAACCAATATTGCAAATTTTTTTTAAAATCAAGAATCTAATTTTCTAACTAATAAAAAAGTTATAATTTTTGGCAATCTAATCCCAAATGCAAAATGCTACAAAATCCCTGCTCCTCTGTAAGAAATGACATGTAACTAGAAAAAAATATAAAATAAAATAAATGAGGTGACAAAATACAGGTAAGTTGCTTCTGGTATGAATCAAAGCCACAAAGAGGATTCAACAGTGACCTTGTAAAAGTACACTTGGTGCCTTGGTTAACCTTACTTAAAGTGCTGCATAGTCAAGATGGAACTAAAAACACAAGTCTGCCCACTTCTTGTACTAAAGACTTAGAAATCCTTTTCACAGTAGAACGCTGTTTACTGGACTGTACCCACAAGCTTCCTGAAAGTATTTTGACTAAGGCTCTTAAGAAGCTCTATCAGCAGAATCTCTGACTAACAGATACACTATTTTAAGCAGTAAAATCTGCACAGTGGTTGCATCCAGACTATACAGCATACCAGATCATGAAATATACTAAAATGGATGAGTATTTGCAAAGTAATGACCTTGAAAACGTGCGTGAAGAGAATGTGACTAGATAGACAGGAGGTATTACACTGCTAGCAATCTGAATGGACATAAGAGTTACTAGAACACTAACAAATATTAGATTTGACTACTGTGCTGCTTTACTATAAATCCAATAATGCTACCTGCAATATTTAGGTAAATGATACAAATATTGATCATCTTACATTTAACACTTACAATGTATTAAAATTAAGGTTAAAGTATATTAAGGATGTACTTTGTAATTTATTCACTTTGATTTCTTACTATATCTATTAATCATATAAAATCAAGATACATTAAAACAACTCTTTCCTACTGAAATTTCTACCAGAATTTTGAGTCCATTAAGTAGCATAAAACCAACTGCCTTTTTAAAAAAAAGAAACTTTTTTTCTGGAACTCTGCCCATAAAAATAAAACTTAATAAGGAAAATTAAAATATACATTCATTTACAATGAATATACACTTCCTAATGTTATTTTTTAACATAATTACTTTATAACTCTAAAAATTATACTATAACTCTGGATTTCAAAAATACCAAATATTTTTTGCAAAGTAATCAAGATTAAAAAACTGGTAGTATTGTGCAACAGATCAGAAATCATCACATATATCAAATATATAAAATGTCAAAAACGAGTCTTAAAATGTGTTTATTATTTGAGTAGATGCTTGTTCCTTTATTTAAGTCTTTGAACTAAAAAATCAGAAAAGTTAAACAATATTAATGATACAGAAAGATGGTGCTTTTGTTAATTAGCATCAATAGAAAAAGTCGCTAACTAAATACATACTGAGGTTTTCTGTGTACAACTAGCATTTCTGAAAAAAACTGCTCTAAAAATAGTTTTTAGCATGTATATTATGTGATTTGTGTATGTATTCTGCTGGTGACTGCTGCATATATGAATTTGGCAGTAACCTATCCATAAGAGTGAGAATAATTTTCAGTTTTGAATATATGAAAATAAAATACAAATGAAACTAAATATGCATCTGTTTCTTATTTAAACCTCTTGTTTAAAATAATCCATAATGGAAAATTTGAATTTTTCTCATACTGTATCTTCTAACTTATTTTTCATTGGTAGCTAAATAAATACAGATCATCACAAAATATGAGTATATTACTAGTAAGATCTGCAGAACACCTTTAGTTACCAAGAGTTTTCATGAGCTGCTCTAGGACTTTCATGGAGAGCTGTCTGAGAGATGGGGTGTCTGAAAGATTACAATATTTTAATAATGTTGGATTTTATTAAATCCTTTACACTATCACTCATATTCCAGCACAGGATTCTGACACTACACTTGCAACCATTTTTGTTCAAATGGATTTCCTCAGAGAGGAGAGGGACGTACTGGTTTATAAGGTCAATCAAGATAAACTGTTTTTAATAAAATTTTTTAAACATATAATTTAACCATCACAGTGAATGGACAGAGCATTTTAAAGCCCCAATTGTTCAGAAACTAACTTAAAACAGAAACCACTCTTTTTTTGTTATTATTTCCCTGTATTTCCCACAAAATGTGCTGCAACTGGCATCTAAATAGTTCTTTGCATGGTGAACTGAAACATCTTGAATGCTCAAACTGTATTTTTATGAGTGCCTAGGGACCCTAAATTTTAGTGGTCTATTAAATGCCAGCAATTTCATGCTGCCTTGCATAAAACAGCATTCACATATTAGAGCACAGAAGTTCCATAGCTACATTATACTTCTGGTCCAACTTTCAAACAAAAAAACTGAAGCAGAGGCTAATCAAAATAATATTTAAAAAAATAATCCTTTCCAGTCTTTTCCATTTAGTTTATACAATATCTGTTGGTAATTGTATAGCATTTGATTTCTTTATAACATTTTAGAATTTTATAAGCAACTATTGTTTATCCTTCAAAAAATCTGTAGTCAAAATCAGTAGGAGAGTGGAAGAGTTTTCACATATAAACTTTATTCTCACACATGGACAATGTCTTCATGGTAGATGCTGATGAAAGTTAACCTCCCTAAGATAAATTTACTGATTACATATATTGTCACATAGAAGCAACCCCAAAATTTATTTTACACATTTCTGCCTATGTCTCTTATTGTAAAACATGCACAACTTTCTGCATTATACTTTCAGTCTCTTACCTGGCAATGTTATCCTTCTCAAAAAGAAATCCAGTCCTATAGTTTGTTTGTACTGTTTCCCAAAAGTTTCTTGAGCAAAACAGGTAGCTAAGGAGGTCTAAAAAAATTAATACACATAGTATCAAAATTAATGACTTTGTTTTAGAAATATAATATCACTCCTAAATCTTATTAAGAAATCTTAATGTTCACACTCCCATTAATCCAACAAACAGCTTTAAGCAGCTCTGATCGGTTACCGGGAAGGAGGGACTCAGCGCTTCACCAGGTGCACAGGACTTGCCAACAGCAATCGGGCGACAACAGACTGATCAGTTAGATATCTTTAAATCCCCTCCTCACCTTGCTGGACATTAGAATTTGAAATTTATCATTTGAAACAAAAGCATCCTGATAAAAGATCTGAATCTTATATCCATATCTCTCAGTTTCATTCAAATTTCAGAGAACTCTAAGTTTCATTTCTGAGATTAAATATTTTGAGTAGTTTGTACCCTCAGCCAGTAGTAAGAAATGTTAAGGAGAGGAAAGCCAGTTTATAGAATTTCTTTTCTCCCCCCTAAACCACAGGAAAAGTAGCATTATAGATCCAATTTTTCTCTATATTAAAGCTGGTAAATTAAAGTAATTCTATAGAATGACTGATAACACATAGCTTTTAAAAAAGAGCTGGTATTTTTAAGATTAATATTAAGCAGGCAAAAGTAAATTATTTTCCACCCATGAATTGTAAAGCTTAAAAGTCACAGGAATATTATAAACAGAACAGATATAATATCTGCATTTTTATTAAAAAAAAAAACTTAAAACTGTATTCAAAACTCGAGGGCCTTCTTTCAGAATACCATTTGTTATTAAAGCAAAAGAATAATTAATCATTCTGGTAACAACTGAAATAAGTCAATTTACAAGCTTCTTAAACATTTTAAATTCACTACCTGTAAACTTTCCCAAATAGAAGAGAAAGGCAGCCTCATGAAGCTTTTATGCTCCTCAAGACAGACTACCAAAGTTAAGGAAAAATAGCACTTCTATTTCAAAAGTTAAAATTAGATGTCAACTCCTAAAATACTTAAAATTAAGATAAAATTCCCTACGCAGTTTATTATAATTAATTTTGAAATAAGTACTATAGTGCAAAAGAAAATGACCAAATTTCAGTTCCTTTAAACAAAACACTTAAAATTACATTATTTTTCATACAAATGGCAACTTGCCCCAATTTCAATTCTTTACAACGGTTAAGTATTCAGTATTTCAATGAGTTTCTAAGACACTTGGTCGAATACTTACTGAGCACTACCAGAAAGACGTCTGGCAGACAATGAGAAATAAACTCACCACACCAAAACGAAAATTTATTTGGCTTCCTTACAGCATGTAACAATACTATAAAAACTGAGAAATCGTATTAAAAAAGGTAAATACTCCTTTTTAAACCCTTTTTTTCATTCAGCCTTACTTATGCCATTTAACTTGTTTAACTCAGAGCACAAAATCATTTGTGAAGAGGCTCAGAGTTCTAGAGAAAAATAACTATCATCACCACTACTTTAGATTATTTCAAAATGTTTAATATATGGATGACTGAAATAGTATTTTAAGTCAAAGAGAAACTCAGGGCATATGTAATATCAGCATAATGTTATTTAAGGTAATTTTTCACTTTTAAGATCTCAAAGTTCAATATTTTTATATTAATGAATATTCAGAAAAATCCTATGGTTCTTTTCTTGGAAACTTCTACCTTCATACTTTTGAAGCAAACATAAAGCTAGGGTTTCAAATGAAATGAAGTGTAATCTATCAAAAGTGTAGATCACTGGGAACACAAAATATTAAAATGGATTCTTATGTAATCTCTGGACACCTTTCTATAATTACTATAAAAATTAAACAGTATCAACCAAATCAAGAGGAGGCACTTCCTCTTCAATTATGTAGTATTTGTGCTATTTTTCATATCCAATCACTTGTCACACGTTATTGTATAAATATCCTTCTTAAACAATTATAAAGTGAACAACCATCTACCATATCTGAAACATTTTATCTGATTCAGTGTATTTGGAGGGGGGGGGTAAACTTTTTGTTAACAATTTGTAACCATACTACACTTACTAGTACTGAAAAGACATCATAAAAAATATTTTGCCTTAAAAAAATCTTTAAAAATATGTAATAAAATCAAAAGTATGAATCAAAACAGGAAAGACATGGGAACATGTGCTCCTAAGGGGAGGGGCTGAATTTCTCTTGGAGAAACTGTTGGTGGTCATCTCAGTAAGTTACTGCTTCTGTCAGCATGTATCAAAATGCTCAGAGTTACAGCAAGCAAGTCAAACTACTGCTACAAAAAATGGCCAGGAGTTAAACCAGAATACAAATTAGAATGAAACAGAGGCTGCATCCGTAAAAGAAAAGGACAGTAAGCTAATCAGAAGGGCAACGTTGGCAGCTGCCAATAATTTGAGAGCTAAATGGGTGTGGAGATAAAAGCTTGACGTGTGTGTAAAGACAAAAAAGCTTAGGTTTCTGATGCTTGTATCTGAAATTTTCTGGCAGAAAAAGTCTTTGAAGTTTTAAAATAGATGAATCAGAATTATGAAAACTAAGTCGAAACACCATAAAGAATATCACTTGTCCTCTGAAGCAGAATGACAGTTTCTTCAACAGTACAGAAGGAAAAAAATACGATTTGTCCTATGCAGAATTTTAGACAGAGGTGAAAAATCATAATTATTCACACTAAATTAACAAGAGAAACACGTGTATGACAAGCTAAAAGAAAAATCTAGATACAGAATTATGAGCCAATTTCAACTAATACATGATAACAGATATTGAGAAAGATAAAAGTTTAAAGAATTATGACAGAATGTAGGATAATGGTCAATTTTGTCTTTTTACAAGGGTTTTAGTGCTATAGATTGTCATTACAATTTTATACAGGAAACAAATTGCTATGATTTGACTGTAAAAAATTTAGGAAATAAAAAATCACTAGGCATTCAAAAGAAAATATGATGAGAACACAAAATGTAACTTAAATTTTTATTGAATAAGGGTGGTAGAAACAATGTGGATTGGCTTAAAACAATTCATCCATTCAAAAAGTTGTTTTAAGTGTACAAAAATTAATATAATTAATACTTCATAAAGAAAAGTGATCCCAAGTTCTCTTCCCTAAAATACAGGTAATCAGAGCATATTAGGTAAATTGTTTTTCCTCAGCAATAAAAATCAATAACAAAATATAGAACAAGAAAGAAAGAAATTAACAGAATTCCTCAAATTCTGCACATGAACGGCATGTTTCCCAGGGACCCCGAAACTGAAATCTCAGAACCAAAGAGAAGGGGCAGCCATGGTGTGTCAAATGCCAGGAATTTGTAAGAGGCCAAGAGCATTCGTCACCAGGAAAACCAGGGTCCAGACCACGCCGGGAACGAGGAACTGGAAGGCGGAAAACGGGAAACTAACCGGTAGTAATAACCGGAAGGCTCTGGCTGGGAAAAGGCAGGGGAGAAGAAGAAAGGAGACAGACTTCGGCAGCAATCCCAGAAACAGTGTTGGCGCCTTTGGCAGAAGCGACAGGTGTGAAGGCACCCCGGTAGAGGGCCTTCGCTTTATTTGGGGGCTGGGTCACAGACCCCTTAGAGATCCGACGGACCGAGCTCTCCAAAGAGCAAGTACCGGGCAATGCTGATTCCAGTTCAGGAGCTCCGCAACTCCGGGTTAAAAACCCCCGCCTAGGACGCGTGGGGACTGGCTGCCTGCTATTCCCACGCACGCACGCACGCATGCACGCACTCCCATTCATTCCGCCGACCCCCACCGAAAGCTGGCCTTGTAGGCGAGGACCCCCTCTGCCCTGCTAACAGCTCTACGCGCAGCATCCAACCAGTACGAGGAGCCTAGCAGCTATTTGTTGAGTGAATGCGCTGACAGGTGCTGTGCTGGGCACAGAGATGAACAGGCATGATGCCCATAAAACAGCCACTACCGTTTATTGCGTGCTCCCACGTCCTTTTTGTGGATTTTCACACTGACTGTGTATTTGTACACTTCACGCTTTGAGGCGACCCCTAGCCACACCCCCCCTACAGAGGAAGCACGAACAGGTTAGCAGTTTGCCCTCCAGTGACCCGACCAGTAAGTCAATTCTCACCCAGGGGATCTGATTCCACAGCCAAGCTCGTGGGAGCTCCCAGGGAAGTGGAGGCATCAGAAACGGTAATGGGGGAGGGGGGGTGCGGGACGCGGGAGGCAGGCGCCTACAGTAAAAGAAGAGGAGAAGCCCTGGCAGGCCCTTGCCAGACCCTTGCCAGTCATCAGAGGAGAGAAGCTGGAAGGCTTCCCGGGGAGGCGATGCTGGCCCGAGTCTGAAAGGACCAGCAGGAATTCGCGATGCAGTCAGGGAGTTGGGAGGTGACTTTTTTCTTTCTTTCTTTGTTTTTCTTTTTTTCTTTCTTAATTTAAGAGGGGTTGGACAGCTCTCGCAGGCCTTTACCAAGTGCCTGTCCCGTGTCCAGCCCCAGGCTACGACCAGGCGCGCTGGGGCCCAGAGGCCCCGGGACTCAGGGAGGAGGCTGGAGGCGCCCGGGCCGCGTCTGGGTAGCTGCAGGCTTGGACGGCGAGCCCGCTCGAGGACTGACCTTCCCGGAGGTGCCGTCCCCCAGCACGACGATTTTCAGTTGCCTGTCCTGGCTCTCCTCCTCAGAGTCCGACATGGTGTCCCGGGAACCAAGTCTGCCTCCCCCCACCCGCCAAGGTAAAGGGAGGAAGGGAAGGAGGAAGCTCTGGGGGCGGGGAGAGGAAGAAGGGCGGCAGCGGGGGGTAGAACCCCTTGCCCCGGTGCCTCAGCGACCGCTGGAGAAATCCGGGCCGATCACTTGCCGGGCGCCATCTTGCCCCCCCTCCCTCCACTCTCCAGGCGTCCCGCCCCGCTTCGCGCTACGTAGAATGCGCACGCCCACGTCTGCTCCAACCCGCGCCGTCCCGCGAGCCTCCCTGGTGAGCTGCTCCATTCGCGGGCCTAAGGTGGGGGAGACGTTCGCGGCCTGCAGGCGAGACGCGTCGCTACTCTCGCCAGGGCAGTAGGAGAGGGGTAAAAAAAAAAGTATGTCTTTCAACCTAAGTAGAAAAGTGGACGTCTAGTAGGTGCTCAGGGATTCTATTAAATTCTCTTGTAGCTTTCTCCCCCAAGACTATCCCTTTGCGAGTGGTGTGGACCGCATGGGGGGGGGAGGGCAGATGACGCCTGGGCTGCGCACTTAGGTTGCCATGGAAGCCAGGCGTGTAAGGAAAGGCCGCGGGGCGGGGCCTGTCTCCGCGACCTCAAGCGGGTTGCCCGGGGAAGCACGCGGGGGCGGGGCCCTGGAGCTGGAACAACAGAATTTGATATTTCATTGGTCAAGTATGCACCCTTGAGCCGGAGTTGCCAAAGGGTACCCTGGGGCTGAATAAAGTCAAAACTATTTTCATAATATTACACCTCTTTTGCCTTTTTCATGTTCATTCTCTCACACGTATAGAGTTTTCCAGAGGATGTTTGAGGTGGATGACCCACTCTGGCAGCAGCTAAGGGAGCCTGTGCTTATTCTGTTTCAAACATTTCTTAGTATTACTATCCAGGCAGTAGTGATGGCCATAACGTAAATAAACAAAGGCTCTTTGGGTTACAGTAATTTTTAAGAGTGTAGAGGGTACCTGAGCCCAAAATTTTGACTGCTATCCAGTAGGGTAGGTAAAAGACAAAACTAAAAATTTTAATAAGGTGAGATGAAATCCATAATAATAATTCTGGCCTACCATGTCTGTCTAGTTGTTAATTACTTGACATGGATGATCATGTTCACTCCTCATGGTAACCCTAAAAAAACAGGTTGAAATATCCCATGTTACAGACGAGGAGGGTTACATCACCAAAAGCAGAGCTTAGATGCAGTGTCCTTTGTGGAATATGAGTTTGAATAGGAAAGCAGTGGAGTATAAGAAATGGCCAGCCAGGAGACTGCCCTGGAGTTCTAATTGCAGAGCTGCACTTACTGAGCGTGTGCCCTGAGCCACAGTCTCCTTACCTAGAAAATAGATGTGTGGTACTACTTTCCCTCACAGGGTTGAGAATTAAATGTCCTCATCACCCATGCAGCAGGGGTGTCCAACCTGCACCCTGGCATGCGTCCCCGGATGGCGATGAATGCAGCCCAACACAAAATCGTAAATTTACTCAAAACCTTTGTTTTTGCTCATCAGTTTTTGTTAGTGTTTGTGTATTTAATGTGTGGCCCAAGACAACTCTTCTTCCACTGTGGCTCAGAGATGCCAAAAGGCTGGACACCCCTTGTAAAGGAACACAGCAGAGTGCTTGGCACATGGTAAGCACTCAGTATTAACCAACGTTACGATGACCCTAATCATCTGTCCCATGCTAGAACACTGCAGCTTTCCAGCCATGTTGCCTTAGGTTTCTTAGGGAGACTCTCAGTCTCTTCGTCCATAGACAGGGGTGGTCCACACTAGTAGCTACCCAGTTAATATCAGTTCCCACCACCACCAACTTTCTACATCACTGGGTGTGTTGATGAGAATTAGAAGAAAAAAGGCATGTGAAAGGGCTTTGCAAAATACTTTGTAAATGTTAGTTTCAGGAATCTGTATCTAATAAGGATAGATTTAACCCCTTTTTGTCCATGAGAGAAGTTAATGGGCAGAAACATGTTTTTCTACTCTTCCTTAATGAAGAGGGTTATGTGACCCAATGAGATGGAAGAGGATGTCATTATTTGAATGAGGACGTAATGTTTGGGACTGCTCAGTCTTAAGTAGATCACCTTCCGGGCTTCTTGCTATGGGAGATAATGCTAAGGCACTTTAGTGATGCAGTCCGTTACTTGAAGACAAAATAAAAATTCTCAATTGGCACAATTATTTTGGCCCAAAACTAGATTTAGCTACAGCAATAAGACTGATTTTCATGTGTAGTTTCACTTGAAGGAAATGTAGAGGAAAACTTTGCATTTTCCAATCATTAATTTCCTAAACAACTGCCTTGATGTAGAGACATCATTTGTTTGGATATAGTTTCGTCCCTGTGGCAGCATTGCTACGTGAAATAAAAAACCAATTGCATTAAGTTAGTGACTATATTTTACACACCTATGGCAAGATTCCAGTTGAAAATTAGATTTGAAGACTTGGAGCCATATTTGTAAATTAAAAAGAAATAAATATTCCTCTGTGTGGAGTACCTTGCTGGCTAGCACTGAAAGCTTCTGGGATGGTGCTTTACCATGTAAAGAGAAATAGAGCTGATCCACAGAAAACAAAGACGTCTCTATGGATCCTCTGTAAAATGCCCACGCAAGGCCATAAACTAGGGGAATCTTTTCCCGTGTTCTTAAAACTAGTAAATTAACAAAATACTTAGAGAATAATTCTAGAAACAAGAAATTAGAGTTCTTTAGATATGAAGAAGTAAAAGTAATTCCACAAGATAAACCTGACTGCTATCTATGAAACCAACTTCCCACCTAATTTTAAAATATCTTTTCTGGCATCTGTAACATATGATAATCCAAATTTTGTTGGAATACATCCAGATTCAAAGAATTTATTCCCTCATGAAGTAGCCTAGACGATGGCCAAGTTTTTAGAATATTCTTTCTGAGATGAGCTGAAGTCTACCTTCATAAATTCCAACTAATGGTACTGGGTATGTCTTCTGGAGTAAAACAGACTTCCCCATTATAATAGAGGTCTTCAAGTCGTTTCACTATATTAATGATTGACCTGACAAATATTAAGTAAATGCCTGCTGTGTGCCAAGAATTCTTGTTCACAACTCTTCTAAGGAATGAGGACACACATACAAGTGAGCAAAAGCTACAAGGGCTCTGCTTGCATGGAACTTGTAATTTGGTGGAGAAATGTAGTAGATTAAATAATGACTGCCCCAACAATATCAGGCCCTAATCCCTGGAATCTATAAACGCTACTTTATTTGGGAAAAACATCCTTCAGATGTGAGTGAATTCAGGAGGTGAGAAAAAGAGATTATCCCAGATTATCAGGGTAGGCCGTAAATGCCAGCAGATGCATCCTTAGAGAGAAGGGGGTGGATTCGGCCCAATGTGACCACAGAGGCAGAGATTGGAGTGATGTAGTGACAAGCCAAGGAATTCTCGCAACCACTAGAACCCGGAAGAGGCAAGGAACTAATTTACCCCCGGCACCTCCAAGGAGAGCACAGCCTTGTCAATATCTGAACTTCGGTCTCATGAACAGTGATTTAGGACTGCTGCCCTCCAAAACTGTGAAAGAATAAATGTACGTTCTTTTAATCCACCAGGTTTCTGGAAATTTTTTACTAATAAAAGGAGAGTCAGAAATTTCACCTGGCTGGCGTAGCTCAGTGGATTGAGCGCAGGCTGTGAAACAAAGGGTTGCAGGTTCGATTCCCAGTCAGGGCACATGCCTGGGTTGCAGGCCAGGTCCCCAGTGAGGGCCACGTGAGAGGCAACCGCTCATTGATGTCTCTCTCTCTCTCTCTTTCTCCCTCCCTTTCCTTCTCTAAAAATAAATAAATAAAATTAAAATTAAAGTGAGTTCTGTAATCAGTATTGTTTATTTTTAAAAATTTAAAAAAATAAAGAAATTTCATAAACTAGAAAATTTCAGATTCAGATAAAGAAAGATTTTTTAGAAACTAGATGGTAGATGGGATAAAGACTAAAAATACCTGAATGTTTTGTTCAAACACTAAATGACAGGAGAGGTGCCCCATGTCCATGCACGGAAACACAATATTGTAAAATAGAGCAATTCTACCAGAAGATCTATGAAGTCAATGCAATTCTAATAAAATTTTTCATAGAATTTGAAATAATGCATATACAAGGCAAAGATCTAAGAATAATGGAAATATTGCAGAAAAAGAAAGGCAAACATCCTTTACCAGATATCAAAACTTAGTATAACATTAAAATAATTATGATATAGTGTATTTATTATTTCAGGTTTATTATTATTATATTATTATATATTATTTCATTTTATAGACAAATGGACCATTATAACAAAACAGAGAGCCATGAATTAGCCATATGACAAAGTATATATGGTAGTAGATAAAAGGGGAAAAGGATCATAGCTGGAAACCATGTAGGAAAAGACATAAAATTGGAATCCTATATTTTGTCATACACATGCACACATGCAAAAAAATAAAATTCAGTGAAATTAAGAATCTAAATGAAAAACAAAATTTAAATAATTTGTGATGACTATCTTTCTTACTGTGGGATACTCATGGATTTCTTGAGAAGACACAAAGAGTTAATCATAAAGGCTAATATAAAAATTGCATTAAAATTAAAAATGGCTCCATCAAAAGATACCATACAGAAGAAGAAAGAGGTTAGAAGTTACTATAACATCTGTTATTTAAGCCACCCAGTATTTTGTTATGGCTGCTCATGCTAACTAAAACAGATTTTTAACACAATTCTGTACATAGCAATATCTATAAGAAAAATAAGTGGTACCTGCCTAATTTTTTAAGCATTGAAAAGAGATTAGAATTTCCAGATTTTCTTTAAGCGTTATTAAACTACTATAATTAAAACGATGTGGAACAGGCACTAGAATAGATACATGAATTCCTTCCAAAGAAAAATGGTTCCAATATACAAAAAAATTAAGTGGATAGTAAATGTGGTGTTTCAAATCCATGGAAAAATGTGATGTTACTCCTTGAGTGCTAATTTTTCAAACTGAATGTCTATCTCATTCCTTACTCACATAAAAGTAAAAATATATTCTTAGAGGGAGCCATAACAAACTAAAAAATGGGTAAATATTTATAACTTGCGGTAGAAATAGTTTATCTAACCATTTTCCATAATCAATATCTGGTACTCAGTGAAACCTCGATACGTGAGGAACAAGACTTTGGTCACTCAAGTGACTAAAAATGAAGAACAACTGTGGCTGGTAGAAGTGTACCACAGATCTGCAGGTGCAAAACATGGGCTTTAAATAGCTGATATGTGTAAGGGTTTATATGACAAGATTGAGAATTTTGTTGGGGAAGTTGAAAATATAAAAAAGAATCAGTGGAAATTATGAATAAAAATATAATCATTGAAATTAGCCCAATGAGTACATTTAATAGCAGATTAGACACAATCGAAGAGAGAAATAATAAGGCCGAAGATAGGTCAGAAGAAAATATCTAGACTGAATGTCACAAAGACGGCTTGTTAGAAAATACAGAAAAGACCATAAGAAACATATGGGGTATAGTCAATATGTATAATTGGAATTCCAAGAGATATACTTTTATTTTTCTTTATTCATCACAGAAATGGCCCTCCAGAGCAGTGAGAAAATGACTCACTTTTCTTTAATAGCCTTGGACTTCTGGGATATTCATTTAGAACAAAATAAATCTTGACTTTGACCTTACACCATGTTCAAAAGTCATTTCCAAGCATTTTGTACAGCTAAGTCAAAAGTAAGAAAGTTTTGCCCTGGCTGGCGTGGCTCAGTGGACTGAGTGCTGGCCTGCGAACCAAAAGGGCTGGTTCAGTTCCCAGTCAGGGCATATGTCTGGGTTGTGGGCCACGAGAGGCAACCCATGAGTGCTTCTCTCCCTCTTTGTCTCCCTCTCTTCCCCTCTCCCTAAAAACAAATAAATGAGATCTTTTTTTTTTTTAAGTAAAAAGTTTTTTAAAATATAACATTTTCATGATTTTGAAGTAAGTGAAGAGTTTCTTAAAGAAGACACAAAAGAAACCAACCTTTAAGGTTAAAGTTGATTAAATAAGTTACAATAAAATTTTAAAGTTCTGCCCGGCTGGTGTAGCTCAGTGGATTGAGCGCGGGCTGGGAACCAGGTGGTCCCGGTTCGATTCCCAGTCGGGGCATATGCCTGGGTTGTGGGCCGGGTCCCCAGTGAGGGCCATGTGAGAGGCAACCATACATTGCTGTTTCTCTCCCTCTCTTTCTCCCTCCCTTCCCCTCTGTCTAAAAATAAAAATAAATAAAATCTTTAAAAAAAAATTTTAAAGTTCTGCTTAATAAAAGACATTTTAAGAAAATAAAATCCCCACAGTGGAAGAAGATACTTTCAATACATATAACACACCAGGGACTTGTATTTAGAATTGGAAAATATACATATTTAAATAAAAAACACAACTCAATAGAATATTAGACATGAGACTTGAATGGACATTCCACAAAATAGCCAATAACATAAAAAAGTTCTTCACTCCATTACTAATGGGGTAAATGCAAAGGAAAACCACAATGAGCTACCATTACACCCCACCAGAATGGCTAAAATGACAAGGACTGAAATTGCCACTTGCGGGAGATGGGGAGCCACAAAAGTTTCCATGCGCTGCTGATGGAAGTATAAATGTCTGCAGCCACCTCAGCGACCTCTTTGGCATCCTCTACTGGGCCTGGGTATATGCTCTATAGTCTGACAATTTCATTTCTCAGTATCTGTCCAACCAAGATACATCCAAAGACATGCACAAGGATGTTTACAACGTGACTCATCACTCTTCAAAACTGAGATCAATCCAGATGTCTGTCAACAGTCGAATTGTGGTACAGTCCCACAAAGGAGTATGATGCAGCAATGAAAATGGATGAATTACTGCATGTTACAATATGGAAGAATCTTGTTGATATAATATGGAATGAAAGAAGCCAGACACATGGGAGATGAGTACATCTTCCATGACTTCATTTATATAAAGTTCCCCCAAATGCACTCTGGTATTAGAAATCAAAATAATGGTTACCTCTGAGGAGGAGGAAGAGGGTAGTGGTAAAGAGCAGGGCACAGGAGAAACTTTCAGAATATTGGTACTGTGCTTTTTTTTTTTACTTGGGTGGTGGTCACACAGGTATGTTCACTTTCACTAAGGCATAGATTTGAGATTAGTGCAATTTTCTGTAAGTATATTATTCTTAAATTAAAATGGTAAATATTTATACATATATGGTTGACAGCAAATGCATAGTAATATTAAACCTAGGAGGATATACACCAAGTTATTAATAACCATTAATAGCAATGAGTTCAGAGAATTATCACTTCCCATGGTATATACTCCCGTATTGTGTACACTTTTTACAGTGAAAATGAATGTGTGTTTTAATCGGGGGGAAAAACATGAAAAAATACATCAGTAACAACAAAAGACTAAATAGTACCTACAGTCCTTTCTATAGTGGGCAGATGAGAACTTTGTCGTGTGATGAGTGACTCCACATATACAGAAAACATGTTAGTTTTATAATCGTGTAGGAGCCTTTGTTTGAAAAGAAAAGACACCTTCCTTGTAACAGAACCCCAGGCTGGCGGGTGAGCTGCCGTTTTCCAGCTGCCCACAGTTCTGCTTCATTGCTTGGGGATGTGTTTCATTGAATCCTAAAGCACAGCTCCAGACAAAACCAAAAATGTACAAAGCGGGAGAGTTCTCAAATCACCTCCACAGCTGTGAAAACCAGGCCTATCACAACTTACCAGTGAGTCTGGCATGGTTAAGTAAGGTAATCCGGAATGTTTTTTAAAAATGGAAGTTATGGTACAAATGCAAAATATTATTTGAAACTTGATTATGGCACTTTGGGGATGTGAATTTCCCTGAGCATTAAGAACCAGCAGAGAGAACTCAGTGATTTTAAGAAAACTATGGATTTCCAGACTCTGGCCTGGCAGGGGCACAAGTGTTCTCCAGAACATGCTGTCCTTTCCTTTGGTTGCTTCTGAAACCTTGTGTTACACAGCTCTCCTCTACAGCATAACTGCTTTACCTGGGATGGCCCTTGGCTGTGTCGCCTGGGTTTCCAGTTTACCTGTGTTGTTAAAATCAGGTCTAAGGCATTCACACACGTGAGATGTTATCATAAAGTATCACCTTAACTTTGGGATAGCATTGCCCGGAAGCAAGTTCTTTGGGACCCTGGTCTCATGAATTTGCTGCTAACATAAAGCTTGGAAACAGCTACGGCTCCTCTGCTTTTGGAAAGTGACAATGCCCCTGGGCGTATCACACTCTGAGGCAGTGAAGGACCTCTGCGCACTTTTTTAACCCCAAATTTCCCAAACCTCTTTGACCAAAGTAGTATGTATTGATATCGTACAGAACTAATGTTGCATAAAACATTTCAGAAACCCTAATTCAAAACTAAAGCATTCCACCAGTGAAGGGTCATAGGTAAGGAGCTCATTCCCAATACTTAATTCCTAATTATAGAAAGGTTCATATGCAGAGGTCTCGATTTCTCCCTCCAAATATGGAGAGTTCAGTCTTGCCATGTGCAAGTGTTTTGATTCAGAACGTACTCTGCCATCATCCCTACACTACATTAGTACCATAAGAACAGGAAGAGCTGCTCATAGTGTTACGTACAGCAGTGGCCTAGATGCAAGTGGGTGTGATCCCATTTGTAGTCATGTTGATGACCTTAGACGAGCAGTTTAAAATCAGTGCGTTTCAGTTTCCTCATCTGCAAAACAGAGACTGTAGTGATATAATCTTCATAAGGCTGTTATGAATCTTACCAATAATATATACACAGTGCTTAGTACAACACCAAATCTATGTTACAGCCTATTATTAAAGTGTCTTCTTTGGATATCAAGTAAACACATTAGAATATAAATAGTCAAATGAATTTTGCCTCTAAAGCAGTCACCATGATGAGCTATACAGTTAAGCCAGTGGACCAATATTTTCAAATATCTTTTTTGGAAGGTAAGTAAAGGGAGAGAGAGTAAGCTTCTGACTAAACATGGATAAATTCAAGTTTGGTGTGATGTGTGAGAAATATTTTCCTAAGAAAATAACTGAATTCAATGAAACATTTGATGTAGGCCGTGCATGTACAAACCCATGGGTTAATACTATACGCTGTGTGATGGTTAATTTTTAAAAATTAGAGAAAAAGCAATTCTACCTTGAGACTACAATATAGAAATCCTGCCTAAGTTTCCAGCCTGCTGGTCTACCCTCAAGTTTCAGAGGTGCTGCACTCTCAGAATTGCAGGAGCCAATTCAATAAATCCAATCTCTGTCTCTTTCTCTCTTTCACTCTTTACACACACACACACACACACACACACACACACACACAAGCGCTAGTGGTTCTCTTTCTCTGGAGAACCCTGATACTTGCGGTAAGGGATAAAAAGATTAATTATGACTCTGTTGGACCTGTATATGCTACCTTTGCAAATAAAGTAATTTAAGCTCTGGCTGGTGTAGTTCAGTGGATTGAGTGTGGGCCTGTGAACCAAAGGGTCACCAGTTCAATTCCTAGTCAGGGTACATGCCTGGGTTGCAGGCCAGGTCCCCAGGACAGGGCACATGAGAGGCAACCACACACTGATGTTTCTCTCCCTCTTTTTCCCCTTCCCTTTCCTTCTCTCTAAAAATAAATGGATAAAATCTTTAAAAAATAATTTACTAGTTCCTTGTTTTTTTTGGTTTGAGTGCCCATTATGAACCAGACACTTTGTGAGGAACTTGAACAGACATTATCTAATTTCAGCCTCATAATGATCCAACAAATTAAAAAGTAGTAAAGCTTAAATTATTATAAATTACAATTTATAAATTGCTTTACAGAACATAACACCCTAAAAGGGGGGAGGGGGACTAGAAATATTTAAGAAACAAAACAGGAAGTAAAGAAATGTGAAAATAAAAAAATAAGTACAAAAAAATAGACTACTCTGAAAATGTGTTGTCATTTACTCAGGAAATATTTTGAGTTATCTTCAGTTAAGCCTAAATAGCTTTTTCCAAAGAAAGTTTAATTTTGGTATAGTGAAATAAAGCACACATTTTCCTGATTACTCAAATCACCACTATCCTGTACCATATACATGAAAATTACTTAAGTATGTATACTAAGAAAAGTATGAAATATATTGAGATTCATAACACATGGGTTTAATTTCAGCTCTAATTATTACTTGGAGACCTTAGGTAAGTCCCTCAGCCTCAGTTTTGTTACTTATAAAATAGAATTAAGAGTAAGCGCCTCACAGGTATACTCTGAAGATCAAATCAAATGCCATTATTTTAAAGAATTCTGTAAACTATACGAGAATGTGCAAGTACTTGTTCTTTTTGTTAATTTGAGCTTCCTAGATATTACATTTTCTTTTGTCCTACTGTGTACTTATTATAGCAGAGATAGGGGAAAGGTCAAGACAAGGAACATGTATAAAGGACTGATGGACAAAGTCAACGGGGTGGGAAAGGGTTGAAAGTGGAAGGTGGGGGGTGGGGCAGAGGAGAGTAATGGGTGAAAAATGAAGACTACTGTAACTGAACAACAATAAAAAATAAAATAAAAAAACTAAAGAATTAGAGAAACGAATGCTCTTTCTAATGGAACTTTTAGAAATAGAAATTATAATCATTGTAATTAAAATCTCTGTGAATTGGTTAAATAGTACATTTGAAAAAGCTCAGTAACTGCAAGATAGGTATAATGAAATTACCCAGAATGGACCACAAATGTATCAGGAGACTTTTTTTAAACAAGAGGAATTAAGAAAGGTGGAGAATAAGATGAGAAAGCGTAGCATACAACTAGAGTTGGAGGAAGAGAGGCGAGAGAAGAGGCATAAGAAGCAGTATTCTGCAAGGTAAAGCTGAAGAATTTTTAAAAACGAATGAAAGGCACTGAAAAGCAAACAGAAAACACAATATTCTAAGTAAATTAATAGAAAGTGATACCTAGACTCATTGTGGTAACACTTCATGACCTGCCAAAGACCCCCAAAATAGGTTTTTATGTCATATAAAACCTATTATAAGCTAATCACAGACTGAAATTACTGTATTTTTTTATCATCAGGAAAGTGGAAATAATAACCTGCCATGTGATACATTTCATTGTTCTTTTTAAAGCATTTGGAGTTTTCTTGTGTTTTGTTTTTCTCCTGCTTTCCTTCTCTCTCTCTTTCTGTATCAGGCCAATTCATTACTTGCTGGAACTCAGACCACAAAGAGTTCTGCCAACTATTTATGTTCTTTCCTTACTTAGGTAAAGTAAATCCCATACTTTCTCAGTGGGGTTAAGGTCAAGACTCGAAGGGAGCCACTCCTTCCTAATTAGTTCCCCAGACTCCTCTCCCCCGCCCCCTTGAAATGGCCACAACAGTCTAGGAAAATGTCTGTAGTCGTAATCCTCCTGATAAATGAATCCTAGATCAAGCAGCTGGTTTCCAGAAGGGACTCCTTGCTGTGCTGCAATTAGGCTGAAGCTGAACTCCAGTAGTTCAGGTCACAGCTGAAGTACTAGAGGGGAAAATACCTGTCTCTGAGCTCCATTGTATATGATACGCTCACCTGAGAGATGCCTGCTTCTGCCCTCCACAGCCCTCACCCTCTCAATATCAATTTTCTTGTTAGTCCATGAGAAAATATACTTCCTGACAGGAATGCACATGAAAGTCCTCTGCTGGTGACTCCCTGGATGGGCGGGGCAGGTGGGGGAGGGAGGATGCATGCTTTCAAAGAGTAATGACAACTTAATACACCCATCCCAGAAATCTTGAAAGTCACTTTCTATTTAAATAATTCACTTAGCCCTGGCTGGTGTAGCTCAGTGGATTGAGCACGGGCTGGGAACCAGAGGGTCCCGGTTCGATTCCCAGTCAGGGCACATGCCTGGGTTGTGGGGCAGGTCCCCAGTGGGGGCCACGTGAGAGGCAACCATACATTGCTGTTTCTCTCCCTCTCTTTCTCCCTCCCTTCCCCTCTCTCTAAAAATAAATAAATAAATCTTTAAAAAATAATAATAATAAATAAATAATTCACTTAATTTCTGACCTACTGAACAATCATCTATTAATAGTTAGTGGTGCCAATCTGGTTCAGGTTTTGCAGATAAAACCATCCTAATTATAAATACAAAGTTGAATCTCAAACTAAGAAAAGTGACATATGATAAATTAGAACATCACATTTTAAATACCGTAAACAATGGTACTTTAATGCACACACACATATTCACATGATTTTTACCTGAGCACACATGGAACATAAAGATTTCAGGCTTTTCTGTAAATTGTTTAGATGTATTTCCCCTCTGGTTCTAGGACAATAACAACCTTGTCCTCATGGTCCATGTGACAGTGCAGTCCTCGAGCATTTGGAACTGTCAGTGATGTCATGCCAACTATGAGGTTGATTTGTGTTCTTCCAGAAGACAATGTTAACTTCCCTGCTCCGAGTGCCTCTAATAAGAAACAGACTTTTCCATGAGACTACTGTGACTCCAAATTTACTCTCATTTCGGGCAAAAGATTTCTTTTACATAGGAAATAGTGTAAAAAATAGGAGAGATAATAACTATTATTTTCAGGGTAACAAAAATGATTTAGCACCATTAGACCGACTCGAAGAAAATGTTTAAGAATACAGTTTAGGCAGGAAAAATAATCCCGTATGTACTGACACATAAGGCAAGCAAAGAAAGTGATAAATGTGTCTATAAACAACATATAAGAATATATAACATAATAATAACATCCTGTGGTGTTTAAAAGAGTCAAATTAAAGTACATGATAATAATAAAATATAAGGGAAAGAAAAGTATAAATGGAGTAGAGTGGTTTAAAGTCTTGATGAAGCAGGGCTTATGCCAGGAATGCAAGGCCAGTTTAACACTCTAAAATTAAATAATGCTTGGTGATTCCTCGGGGGAGGGGAGTAGAAGGGGACTAAATGGTAATGGAAAAAATAAAAGATCATATATTTAAAAAATAAATATAATTAATGAGATACACTACACTTGAATATTAAAGAATAAAAATGATCAGCATCTCAGTAGATAGAGGAAAAGATTATAATCCAATAGAATTCCACATTATTTCATGCTTTTAAAGAAATTCTTTCAGCAAACTAGAAATAGAAAGGAATTCCCCTAATCCTATAAAGGAATTTACAGAGAGCCTACAGCAAATGTTATGCACAGTGACAAAATGCTGAACCTTGTCCACTTGAGGTTGGAAAGAGGATCCCCACCTCACTGGCACCATTCATGCACTGGCAATCCTAGCCAGCTCCATAAAGCGAGAAAATGAAGTGATTACAATGATCAAAAATGAAAAAAACAAAGCTGTCGTTAGCTGAAGTTGATATAATTACATAGATTGAAAATCCAAAAGAACCATTGATAAATTAGCTCCCAGAGGCCACCTGCGTTCTTTACCTCATGGCTCCCTCCATCTTTAAAACTAGCAACCAAGCGTGTCCCTGACATCAAATCCCTCTGGCGCTTCAAGTCTCTTTCATTAGGAAGAGCCTGGTCAGGTTTAAGGGTTCACCCAATTAGGCCAGGCCCACCTGGGATAATCTATTCTCACAGTTGACTGTGCCACATGTAACCTAACTTAGACACTGGAGTGACTGTCCCATCATAGTCACATAAGGGTGTGTATACCAGGGTGTAGGGGACTTGGGGGCCGCGTTAGAATTCTGCCCCCCATGTCAACTAATTTACCCCACTTATTTAGAATAAGCTAGGGTTTTGAGTTTTCTAGTTTTTATTTATCTTTTAGCTCATAGTATGGACTAGACTTTTATGAGGTTATGTACATTAGCTTATTTAATGTCTTAACAATGCTATGAAGTAGGTACTATTATCCCCAGTTTATAGATAAAAATATTGAATTTTAGACTCATGACATAATTTTCTAGGCTTACCCACATGCAAACAGGAAAGCAGAGATTCAAACCAACCCCAGTCCACCTTCAGAGTCCTTCTTAACTGCTAAGCTAAACGGTCTTATTTTGCCAGTGTTCATATTTGTGGTCTATCAAGGAAGCCTCCCTCTCATCCTCAGCTGGTCATGCCAATGGAGTCTGTTCTCACAATAAGTGCTTATTAGTCTTACTCTTCTATTGTCATAAGCTTCCTTCCACACATTTGTCCTTGAATTTGTGGATTTCCCCACACATCTTTCCTACTGGCTCTTTGATTTACATAATTATATTGTTCAAACAAAACCTTCCAAACCTCAGTGACAGTGTGTGATCACTTCTAATAACAGATTTATCTTACTTACACTTTTATACAAAATTTTAAGATACAGAACACAAAACATCTTAATGTTCAGTTTAATTTTTAGTGCCCCGCTAGATTCGTGTTACAATCCATTGAGTTGTGCCCCACTGTCCCAATGACTGTTACTGCCCCACAAATCACCACAAACCAGTGGCACGAAACAACAACCATTTTATTATGCTCAGGGGTTCTGTAGGTCAGGAATTCAGGGAGAGCGCAGCAGAGGTGGCATGTCTCTGGTGTGCAATGTCTGGGCAACAGCTGAGGGGATGCGGATGATGGAATGATGCAAACGCATTTGGTCTGGGGTAATCTGGAAGCTTCTTCACTCAGTGTCTGAACCCTGCGCTAGGTTGGGCCGAGCCGGGGCTATGAACAAGAGCATCTCCCTGTAGCCCCTCAGCAGCTCTCGGGCCTCTCACAGCATAGTGTCTGTGTCCCCAGAGGTAGCTTCCTGAGGAGGTGGGGCCAGAAAGAATGCGTTGTCCAAGACCTAGGCAGAAGCTGCAGAGCCCAGAGCTGCTTCTGATGGAGGTCCATAAGTCAAAAGTCACTTCTGCTGCATTCTCTTGGTTACAGCAAGTCACTAAGGCTGGCCTGGTTTCGAGGGGAGGGGAGTTATACTCCATCTATCAGTGGGAAGGGGACAAGGACATATTGCAGAAGCGTACCTGGGAGGAGAGACATTGTGGCATCCCTCTTTAGAAGATATGATCTACTACATCCACCATTTGATTCTCTGTTGATTTTATGACACAAATATTTACATGCAGTCTGTTTGGGGTTGAATTGTGCCCCCCAAAAAAGATATGTTGAAGTCTTAGCCCCTTATTTGGAAATAAACTCTTTGCAGATTAATCAGGCTAAGATAAGGTCATTGAGGTGGACCTTGCATCCAGTACAACTGGTACGCTTAAAGAAGAGGAGAGAGACACAGAGAGGAGAATGCCATGTGGAGACACAGTCACACACAGAAGACGTCCCAAGGGAATGGAGGCAAGGGGTGCAGTGATGCAGCCACAAGCCAAGGAATGTCTGGAGCCACCAGGAGCTGGAAGAGGCCAAGTTAGATTCTCCCCGAGTCCTTCAGACACCTTCAAGTTGTGGCCCTGAAGACACCTTGACTTTGGGATTTCCACCTCCAGAACCACGAGAGAATAAAAGTCTGGGGTTTTAAGACACTTGATTTTAATTACTTTGCTTTGGCAGTCTTGGGAAACTAACAGAAAATCCTCCCATTTTTTTTAACACAAATACTATATACACCATTCTACAACTTGCCTTTTTCATTTATATGTGCTTATATTTCATCATATTTAAACATAATTTTTGCTTTACTTCTTCCTAACATTTTTTTCATCTGAAGACATAAATATTGTTACCAACTCACTTCCTGAACACTGTGACTTGGTGAACACAGGATCAATTGTTTCCATGCCCAGTTCTTTCCTCTGCTGGTCTCCGCAGGATTGGTTAAATGGTCCTCCCTTAGCATGCTTCTTCTTCCCACTCGGATCGTGAGCAGTCAAATTTGTATGGCTGCAAGAAACAAAATCAAGCTATTTTCCTGTCCCACTTCAGAGAAATCTTCATTTTTCACCCCATTTTATATCCCATCAGCTGAGCCAATTCTATGTGTTCTCTGAAGGGCTATTGCTCACAACTGAACTTCTGGCACCAATATCTCAGTTAGAACTCTTTTGCTTAAAGGTAGGATGTAGCTTGAACTAGACTTAGTAACTTGTTACTGGGATACAGGAGTGTCCTACGGAGCCTAAGGACAAATGTGGAACTAAGCCTCACAGGGATTTTAAATAAGACCCAGAAATACACAAGGAAGCCAGAAAGCACTCTGCCTCTCATATTTGTTTTTTCTCTCTGTGTGTTATGTAAGCCACTTGTTCTATGTAGCCTGGGATTCTCTGCTTCCTGGTCCCATCCTGGAAGACAGCCATGCCTCAGCTCCCAGGATCACTTGACTGCAATTCCAATTGCACGCAGAGGTGAATGCTGTCTCTACATCCCAATTCCAAATGACTGACCGAGAGAGAATCTGCCCAGCTCAGTTTGGTTCAGGGGGCCATTCCAGCTCTAAGCAACTGGAGCCAGGGGGAGAGTCACAGACAGAGTCTGTGGCAGGAGAGGACACATCTGGGAAAGGCTGAGAGGAAAGGGCTTACATCGCATAGTCCATAGGAAACAACGTGACCTGTCTTTTCAGACTTCCTTTTCGTTCAAAAGCACTGTGTCACCTCACACCTGTAAATGGCTATTGTCAACAAGACAAGTAACACCAAGTGTTGGAGAGAATGTGGAGAAAAAGGAACCGTCGTTCGCTGACGAGGGGAATATAAACTGGCACAGCCACTGTGGAAAACAGTATGGAAGTTCCTTAAAAAAATTAAGAATAATCTATGGTCCGGCAACCCCTCTTCTAGGTATCTACCTGAAAAAATTTGAAAACATTTCCTCACGAAGATATATGTACCCTTGCCCGGCTGGTGTAGCTCAGTGGATTGAGCGCGGGCTGGGAACCAAAGGGTCCCGGTTCGATTCCCAGTCAGGGCACATGCCTGGGTTGCGGGCCAGGTCCCCAGTGGGGCCATGTGAGAGGCAACCATACATTGCTGTTTCTCTCCCTCTCTTTCTCCCTCCCTTCTCCTCTCTCTAAAAATAAATAAATAAAATGAAAAAAATATTTTAAAAAAAGATATATGCACCCTTATGTATATTCCAACATTATTCCCGGTGGCTAAGACACAGAGACAACGGAAGTGCCCTTCGATAGAGGACAGGATAAAGAAGATGTGGTCCATACATACAGCGGAATTACTCAGCCATAAGAAAACATGGAACACTGCCATTTGCGACAACGTGGAGGAATCGTGAGAATAGCATGCTAAGTGAAATGTCAGTGAGAAAATGCTAAGTACCATACTATTTCACTAATAAGTGGGACATAAAAACTCATAGACACAGATGACAGTGTGGTAGTTACCAGAGAAAAGGGGAGTGGAGGGAGGGTAGTGAAGGGTAAGGGGGGCCAGATACCCGATGACAAAAGAAGATTTATATATTGGTGAGCACACAATACAATATACAGGTGATGGACTGTGGAACTGTACACCTGAAACCTACATAATTTTGTTAACCCATGTCACCCCAATAAATTTAATTTAAATAAATATAAATACAAAGCCATCAACAAAAAAAACATTTTTTATGTGCATATAGTTTTGGGATATTGTGTACCGTACTAGTCCAGTGTTATAAAAGGGTGAGATCAGAATGAAATAAAGAACAGATCTGGGCCTAGAGTGCAGATATCTTTGAATGTTATAAGTATTAATAAATTTTTTCTTTGAGGCAAAACACCCTTGTCCAAGATTGAAGATATATATCTATAATAAATGCTCACTGATTTAAAGTAATTAAATCTTCAAAATTCACCCTGCCTGGGGGTGGGGATAAAAAGTTATGTTTCAGCCTCTCTTCTCCCTGGGCCTCTCCCTTTTGTCTCTTTCTTCCAGGCAGCTCCCAGCCACCCGGGCTGCTGCTTTCTTCTTCCTGATTGCCCTAGAACTTCAGATTCCCGCTCCTTGCCCTCTGTCCTCTGTGCCCTTGGTGCCAGCCTTTGCATGCATGTTGGTGATGAGTGTGGAAGGGAGGGGGAGGAGCCTGAGAATGGGGGAACATCATACTTATCAGCACCTCCTTCCTAAAAGATAGTCATATGCGTAAAAGGAATTCGGGTGAGTAAAATTTCTCCATCTATTACATCTATTTATTTATTTACCCTTAATGTTTAGCCTCTATCTTCTCAGAAATGATTGGAGGCACCTCCCCTCATCTCCACACCGTCATCTTCATTTCTTCTTCCCTTTCTGCACTTTTCCTCTGTGCGGCTATGTGCAATGCGAGCCTTAAATGCTTACACTTAGTCCTAACGCTTACAGGAACTGTGGATCCCATTAATACTCCCCAGTTCTGAACATTATTTCCTGCACTGCCTTTGAACCTCCAACTTCACATTTGAGGAAGATAATAGGAAACTCTATGATGTCTCGGATGAGGTTCTCTGGAGACTCTGAGCTGGAGAATTGCATGTAGAAGGTTTGCGTGCAAGACTCCTGTAAGGACGTCCAAATCTGCAGCATGAGAAGCACCCCCTGAAAACAGTTGCAACTGAGGCCTCAGGCCACCCTACAACATGCTGTAGAGCTGGGGTGGCTCTTCAAAGTCATCCAAGATTGAAACAGGGGAGCTAGGTCCTTGTGTCCCTCAATCAGCCAGTCATTGACCCTGAGACATTCTTTGGAAGGGAGCACAACCTTGGCCAAAGCAGTTTCCTACAGCCAAGGGCAATTCTCAGTGAGGTTTGCAACTGTGAGCTGTCCAAGCTGACGCCCCAGCCTCTGAAGATGAGCCCGGTTACCGTGAAGAAAGGATCTTGCAGAGCACCAGAGTAGCCATTACATGTATGGCACACAACGTCAGACCTGAAAATCGGGAGATGTGTGCTTTGGTCCTGGCGCTGCCAAAACTGTGCATCCTTAGATTACTTCATCTCTATGGACCCTTGTTGCCTCAATGATGAAATAAGAGGATCGCAGCCCAGTTCACAGATATCGGCTCTTAGAGCAACAATTCCACGTGAACATAAAGAGAGGACGAGGGATGTAGTTACAGTAATGAAACATTCAACACTTGGGAGGTGCTTTACAGTATTGATTTATTAGCCTCAATTTAAAATAAGTTTATCTATATATACTAACATAAAGTTCAGTAAGTAATATTATAAGGTAACAAAAAGCAGGTTGCATAAGAGGTATGTTTGAGATAAATCACGCAAAACAAAATTATGTACAAAAACGTGCTAGTGTCTGGAGGGACCAACGCCAAAGTAACATCAGTAATTACCACCAGGAAAGTTCTAGAATTGAAGTGGAGCAGGATGGGGGAGGAAGGAAAGTTAATTCTTTCACGTTATATAACACGTACTTTTAATAGTCACACATTAGTTTTGAAATTACAAATAAAACAGTATGAAGTAGATTAACATAAGGTAACTGAATGCGAGCTCCGAGATTCCAACTCTGAAATTTCGTGATTTTAAGGCCGCTCCTCTATTTTTCTCCCACTTCCCTCCCTGGTACAGCTAGACACCGAAATACCGGTAATCCTAACAATCCAACAGGACAGGGAGTTGACCTTGGCAGCAGATCCAGCCAGAAGCGATAGAGGAGGTGAGAAACAAGAAACAGAAATAATCTTAATGTCGACTGCCTCTCAGATTTAAACGTGTTAGCTAAGGAAACCTTAAGAACCATTTGACCGATATGTCCTCGCCACTGAACTCTGGTGTGTTGATTCAGTGGATGCAGCGGTAGTAAGAGGTATTAAAATGGGAACAGCTTTGGGGGAAGGGGGAGGGGAGGGAGAGGATGCAAATAACTGTAATTGAACAACAATAAAGTAATTAAAAATAAAAAATAAAAAATAAAATAAAATGGGAACAGCTTCACATGCATGTTTGCTGATTCACACAGGTCTTTGAGAAAGAGCTTGCGCTGTGAACATAGAAAGGAATGTTAGGCCCCAAAATGTGATTACTATCTTGGTAGTAATCTTTAAATATGTGTAAATTCTTCTCATCAGGCATTCTTGATTTCCACCCTTTAAAAAATAAGCTGTTAAAAAGCTGCAATTAAAGTAATTGTACATCACCCCTGAAGTGCCCTAAAAATGAAATATTTTGAAGAAAGAGTCTATGCATGCACCAAATAATATTTCTAACTTATAAATGCTAAAGCCCTCTCACACTTAGGCAGGCACAGTGTGGAAATTCACCTTTAACTACTTTGCTAATGTACAGAATGGCGTAATACTCTCCAAAAATTAAGCCAAAGAAGGGAGGACTGCCTCCTCTCTCTCTGCCAGAATGGGAATGTTTAGGGCAGAAGGCTCCTTAAAGTGAAGAAAAGGGTCAGACCCAATTAAAACTGCAAAGGAAACTTCGAAAGAACGAATGCCATTAGCCCAAACTGGAATGTGGCCAAAACACAGGGTAATACTTCAACTCTTAGAAAAAGTGCCAGGGGGATATTTAACAGCTGCAGGTGGCCCAATGTGTTCTCCTAAGTCTCATCAGAAAAGTCATTTACAGCAACAATATTCACCAAGGTAAAGTAATATTACTTGACAAATTGCATATTCAATTACTATGGTTAAACCCTGACATTTGTCAGGTATCAATTGAGACTGTTTCTCTACAGGACAATAAACAGAGAAATGCCACACTTGTGTTATTAAGCAAGCTTAGAGCACAGGAAACAATTGTTGTTTAAGTCTAGCACCAGCCTTTCCTTAAATGAAAAACCAATTATTATTTTGTCCAATAAACTGAGCCTTGATATATACATGTTCTCAACTTTCCTTCGATGCTTTAGAAACTTTAGGAAATCCTTATCAAGATTTTATTCCCCACAATATTTTCCCATGATAGGCCTACTTTATATGACTTCAATCAGTTTTATATTTTTCCATAATCTTCCTGAGAATAAGCCTGACGAGTTCTTAAAATGTCTCAATTCACATTGTGCAGTATTATATAATACATCTTCTTATTTTGTTCTTAATTTATTTTACATTTAATTTATATCATTTTACTTTTTTAAACTGTTTTCACTTTTATTGAGACATAATGGACGTATGTCATTGTATCGGTTTAAGACAAAGAGCATAATGGTTTGATTCGCATATACCGGGAAATGATTACTAGGGTGAGTTCAGTTGACACGCCCCTTCTCATGCAGACACAATAAAAACAAAAGAAACGAAGGAAAATTTTTCCCATTGAGAAATCATAGGGTTTGCTTTCTTAACCACTGTCCTCCCTATCATACAGCTGGAGTTGCTCCGTTGTCCATTACATCCCTAGCTCTTACTGAAAGTTTGGCCCTTTTGAACACTTTCTTCTAATTTCCTGTCCCCCCCCACCACACTCCCGCTCTCTGCCTCTGACCTCTTTTTTCTCTAAGTTTGTTTGTTTGTTTAAGATTCCACATATAAGTGAGATCATGCAGTACTTGTCTTTCTCTGACATATTTTACTTATCTTAATGCCTTTCAGGGCCATCCATGTTGTCACTATGGTTGGAGTTCCTATTTTTAATGGCTGAATAATATTCCTGTATATATCTTATTTTAAATATATATGTATATATATCTCACAACTTCTTTATCCATCCATCTGCCTAGGTTGGACACTTAGGTTGTTTCCAGTATCTTCATCTCTTTCATTTCTTTACTCCCCTTTAAATCTCTCTGTTTGTCTCTCTCCCTCCCCCCTCCCTCTCTCTCTCCTCCCCCCTAGGGCTGTAAGAGAAACACTTTGTGAACTGCAATAGAGAGGTGATGGAAAATGCAGGCCTGTTAAGTGACATAACACATCCATTCTTGAATCCTGCAAAGGATATTATGTGAGCAAATGCACAGAGTGAAACCTAAAAAAGGTTTGTTTTAAAATGTTGAATGCTTGAGAGCTCTGCTTTTACCTGCTGTGATTTAAAAGGCTAGAGGCCTCATTTTGAGCCACTAAAATTCAAAGTGACAGAAACCTACAAATTTTTATTGCTGTGCATTTAATAAAATTTACATTTACAAGCTGTCAGTTTGAAATGTGGAATAACTGGCACTTTCGCATTCAGACTAGCAGATTTGGTTGTATTTGGGGTTCATTACTACCTACTTACATGTTCCTTAAATAGTCAGAATAATCCTTCAATCTATGACTTTTGATATCTCTTAATTCAACACTGCACAAAAACACCATTGAGTTTGCAGTAAGGTCAACAAAAGGAATTTATTGTGCTCCCATAAAGCAAGGCGTAATTAAGAGCCCCCTTTCTGCTTGTTTTAATGTGCTAATACGAGAACATTAGAACCAAGGAACAGCCAGTTGCTAGGTGTCTGCAGCAGCTGCCTCGGTTTTTGGTAATTTACTTACTCAATTATGTCGACTCTCTTAAATCCACAGCACTGGTGGGTGGTAAGTTAGAGGGATAATAAAAAACATGGAGTAGGAAACGCCTTTAATGCATGTTTTATGTGCATCTTGGGTAACATTTTCTTGTTTGTTTGCTTTTGAGAACAAGAATTAAAGATTGTAACTTTAGGAAACTCAGCACAGGAATAAACGTGCATGGGTTTAAGACACCTCTAAAAATTATGGGATGTCTAATAATCCTATGATGATGTGGTCTGTTCTGAAAAAGAATATTAAACCAAATGTTTGACTCAGTATCACAAAAACAGATTATCTAATGGCTTCCAAAGGGGAAATATGAGAAGGACCGTTCATAAAGTTTCTTAATAGTAATAAATTATACACACTTCCTTATTCTCCACGTAAATGGAAAGACAAAGAGGGACTCTGAGGTGGAGGGCCACACTTCAATGGAATCTCTTCAAATGCTTTGCGACATGAACCTGCCATTCTTCTCAAGTAAGCACCAGAAAAATGCTCACGACACTTGTAAAATACCTAATTTTTCTTAATATTTAAAGAAGCCGTGAGTGCCAACCTCACAGTCTCATTTTTTTAGAGTGCATTTGTTTTGCATGCAAGTCAAAATGCAAACTGGGTGAATAGGCCCGAAGTGGAAACTTCACCCTGATTCACCTTGCCACTATTCAAATAGGAAAAAATAAATTGTTGAATGAAATGCAAATTACTGACTTAACCTTGAAGAGTCAAATGACCTCACTTCAGATTTCATTTAAATTGTCTGTATAATTGTGGCACTCCTATAAAAGGGCACACTGAAAAACGCTGATAGAATTTAAGGCTTGGAGAAGAGGGTAAGCAATTCTCTTCAAATGTCAAAATTAATGTGGTATTCATCATCCATTTTCTTTTCAATTAAAGTCCCCCCAAATTTCTTTGATAAATCAAATAATCTCCATTTTGCAACTCAAAAATTGCAGACTATATTAACCTATAAATTCAATATTCTTAAACTTTCCTCTTCAGAACTTTTTATCTTCTCTTAGACAAGGAGGCATAATTAAAAATGGTAGAGAACAGAAACACCCTACCCTACCTTGTATAATTACCTTTCAGTGATTGTATATGAAATCATTTTTATCTTTTGCCCCAAAGAGAAAATTTTTTCATTTTGGTTTCAAGAGAATTGAAGGTATAAAATATATTATACCCAATTAAGCCCTATGCAATATTATATTCAGTAATACAGGCCCCTTTCTAAGTTTTCAAAAGCAATTTATGCCTCATTTTTCTTTTTAGTTGCCAGAAGTGAATTAAAACGTTTGGAAGGGAGCCTATGAAATTTTGTTTTCAAAATGAAAAGTGAAACCTGAAAATGGCTGTGAGGCTACAAAATGACAGAAAACATGTAAAAGTCATCTTTTCTCCTTTTTTATTTTCCTAATAATGAAGCCACTGCACTAGAGGGACCCTACTGAGTTTTCACAGCAAAGAGCAATGAACTAGCTTCTCCCTGAATTCCGTGTGTTCAAGACATCCAACCCGAGCTACTGGATTCTCGGAGTAAGTCTAGTCTGAAAGAGTATGCCCTGCTCAGAAAATGTCGACAAAAATAATATCTGCAACACAGTAAAATGATTTCCCCCTCTGAAAGCCTAACAACATAATCATCTTATGATAAACCTAGCAGTGAGTTGTCTAAGATAACATGCCCATGACCCGTCTACTACAGTTTAGAATTTAGAAAGAGGATCTTTTGCCCTCGTTCATCAGTTCAGAGCATGCTCAGGCGAAACGGGAATGCTTGCACGCTCGCCCTCGGTCCAACACTTAGTTTCTCACGTCCGTTTATGCGCTGGGTTGGTTGGTCTGATGTCAGGTCTACATTAATTAACTGCTTGTCTTCGAGATAACTGAACTCTAAGTAACTAAAATAACACCAATATTAATATAATTGTATTTACTAAGCTTCCACTACACCCTCCTGCCTGACATAAGTATTGGAATTATAAGTCAGCCAGGCCTGAACAGCAATCTCCAAGAAAATTGCTTTAAATTGGCTTTCATTAGCGCTCACGGCAAAACAACTCCAAGTGCATGCCTTGTGGAAGGTAAGCCAGTAGCAATAGCTGCCTATTAAAAGGGCAGCCATTTACCTGCTCAACCAGCATTCACCACATTCTAGAAATACCATTCAATAAAGACTCTTCAACCACGGAATAATCCTGCTATTTCTAAGTATTGGAACTATTATGACCAAATTTAAAATTCCATCCTTCTATAGCATGGATGTTAATTCCAGTCTATCTTTTTTTTTTTTTTTTTCAATTTTAGGGAATTGGAGATTGTAATTGAACTTTAAAATTTCCTTTACATAATGTTGTTCCTGGGTTATAAAAAAAATGAGTACCGCACAGTAACAAAGAATAAAGGAACTAAAACTTTCACAGAAAAATTCAAACTTATTTAGATACCAACACCAAGAAGGAAATATATTTGCAAGGGAAGAAAAAATTTTTCTGTTTCTTAGCCTAGCTTTGAAGAGCATGCTCTTTCTTGACATCTGCATAGTAAAGGGGAGTTTAATTTCCTTGGTCAACTATCCTTTCTGAAAATCCTGCATTGGCAGACTTGGAAATGGAAGGAATTTTTCTTGGGGATTAATTCCGCAGCTCTTCTTAACACTCAAAATGCTGAATATCTTCAGTACATAAGCCAGGGAATTTGCCCCTTGGAGCTACACTTTTTAGCAAACAAATGTTAAAGAGAAACGTTTTCCACAGAAAAAGGCCACATGAAATCTATCAGACACACGCAACCGTCCGATATGAAATTGAGATACTATGAAGAGTCCCTCTTGGGCTCCCTCTGGTTTACAGCTTGACAGAGAGCCAGCATTTTATCCTTTATATTGGCATTTCCATTTCTGAACCTCACCCCTGGTTTTGTTCCAAAACATAACATTTCAAAACAGAACAGTAAAGTAAAACATTTCGGGCCCAGCAAGTAAGACCACCTTCTTGAGCGCCAGGTAATTTTTCTCAAAGTCTAAGTTCATAGCCAATTCTTCCATTCCAGCTTGAACCATTTAATTTAGTAAACACTTTTTTAATACGAGTTTCTGTGCATTCATGTCTGTTCAGTGAAACGTAGCTATTCACGTCAGTAGAGGGATACAGCTTAGCGTGGTGGCTAAAATTGGGATCTGAAAGTCAATTGATCCCAGGTCCACTATTGACTATCGATATAACGGTGGGGAAGTGACACTTCTACCCTCAAAGGCAGGATGGTGATGCGGATAATATCAAAGATTGTCGTAATAGCAAATGAAATAATGTTTGTAAGGCACCCAGCACGATGCCTAGAATGTGAGAAGCTAGCAATGATGGTAACTGTTATCTTCATGCTTGAGTTGATCATTTTTTAAAAGTTAAGTGAAATCGTTTTAGACCAAAATAGCCAGTCACAACTTTTAAAGCTTTATCAATGTTCAGTTTAAATTTCAATTGCACTGTCATAGACGGCCTCCACACACCAGATACAATGCAAAAACCGAGACCATTCATAGAACACTATCCCCCACCCCCCACCCCCCAAAAGACAGGGTTTTTTTCCCTCCAGCATATCTGGACATCTGTTCTGATAAATAGGACAAAAAGTGACAATGGGCATTTTTCACTTTTCTTCAAAGTCCTTTGCTTTGTGATATTTTCCTTCTTATGCCATTTGGTTTACATGCAAATGGCAGAAGAAGGACAATGTATTTTAAACATTTATTTCAAGATTTATCTTGAAGCTGACTCTAACTTTTTTCAAAATAGCCCACTGTCAAGTCAAACTCTCAAGCATTGCTCTTTATGCTAATTCCAGACTCACATGAGTTACTTTTTTGCTAGACACTTAATCTTAAAAAAATAAAAGCTAAGAAAAAAATATATATGGAAAGTAAGTGCAGAGTTTTTTCCACTTCTCTTGAATACATAGCAATGTTTAATGTAGGTAATATAAACTAATTCTCTTCGTTGCAACACCCATCAAGACCCAGGATTGTTTACTGCTGTGCCAAACTACCTGTTCTTTACTGAGATACCCATTTCAAGGGACCTAATTACCTGATTAAAATTATTTCCGATTTTAAGATTAAGACTAAAGGAGTATAGAAATCCAAAATAAAAGCCACGGGCGGCTCACTTTTTGAGTGGGTGAGAATGATTTCAAGCTCATGGACACTAAGGAGAGAACTGGGTGCTCTGCTAAGGGAGCAGGGTGACTTTACTCTAGGTTTCATATTTGTAAGACAAAGTTGGGAGGACAGCCTAGGCTAACCCATGGCAGAAAATATATGCGCCGCCCCCCCTCGCCGTGTAATACAGGAGTTGCCATGTGGCCTCTGCAAAGACTGGCTGCAGAAAGGCACCAGGAGTCCAGAGCCTCCTTCTGTCCTGGGGCGGGGACGCTGTGCAATGCAGTTGATGTCAGGCACATACAAGAACACGGAGTTGGCCAATTCACACTTAACCCTGCCACTTTCTACTTGCCTCCCTCCATTCAGGGAGGTATGGACTCCAGGAGTCAATGGGAGTTCAGGGCACGTGAGCCCGTGTATAGCAAGCCCATACAGCCCAACCAGGCCCATAAAAGCCAGGAAATGAACAAGTTCAAGTTCTCATAGTGTGTTAATGTGCCCACAAATGTACCTACTTTATACATTTAACAGCTCATGTCGTAATGAAAAATGCCACGTACAACATGTAGCTGCATGTGCAAGGTGGGGTAATTAATATGCCTGTATGTGCTGCTTAATTGTTTCATTCCCTGTATTTTTGGTTAATGTAACACTCTGCAAATTTTTATATAAATAGTTTATATTTTATATGAAATTCCACGTAAAAGAAACCAAGGGGGAATGACGACTAAGGGAAAATTCTAATGGTATTCTTGTTCAATTTCATTAGCTCAATATTCTGCCCCCCCCTTTTTTTTCCCTATAAGCTGCCAATATATGGACACGAAACTTTCAAACCTAGCATGGCCGCTCAGCAAGTGAATAGCTGGCTTAGCAAAAGAAAAAGGATAGTTCCAAATCTGTCGGAATTAACATTTTACATTTTCACTCATTTCTCAGCCAAGCCATCTTTGCAAAGCAGCCAGATATCAAGTTTGACATTTTGAAGTCCAAACATGTTTGAATTGTCAGTTTGAAAACTGGGGAACACTGGGATAAAAAGCTGAATTTTGAAAGTTCTCACTATTACTCGTGAGGTCTGGGGTTTTGTTGTTTTTCTAGGAGAACCCAAAGGCCGTTGAAGATGTTTTTTTCCATCAATTTTTCATAAGCATTTAAGCTAAAGGGGGGGGGAGTAGAAAGATGGGAGGATATGGTTTTCTTTGGGGAAAGGAAATTACAAGTCACCGCAAATAATTCACCTGGATAGGTAAAGCCGAGAAACACTGTTGGTTTGTGGATCACTGACAACTTCATCGCCTCCTACCCCAGGGAGGGGCCTCGCCTCCCGCTCCATTTCGGACGCGCTAGGAGAGGGCTTTGGGAAGGAACCCGGGAGGGGCAAGTTCCAGGTGCGGGTTCAGATCGACACTCGCTGCGGCCTCCGCAGGTGGCTCCTCTTGGCAGCGAGTCCCAGCGCAAACAGCCTGCCTGGGGAGCCTGACGTGACCCTCGCCGAGGCCGGCAGGAAGCGCGCTCCGGTGCTCCGCGCTGAGATCGCGGCCTCCGTGAGTCGGCTGCCGCTGGGCCCGGCTTGCTCCCGGCAAGACCCGAATTAGGAAAAACTCGAGCCCCCACACTGTCCAGCTAAGAGACCGCGTCCCACCCACCCACCCCGAAGCTGGCAAAGGCCTTGTTTCTGGATTGGGTGTCGGCAGAGCCCCGGCATGGCCGCATCGCGCGCGGGAGCCCTCGCCCCTGCGGGGATCTGGGGCTCCAGGGCTGCCCGGGGCCCCGCGCAGCGGGCCCCGCGAGACTCGACCCGGTGAAAGCTACTCGGAGGCCAAAGGGACCAGCGTGAGATGGTGCATTGACCCTGCCATCTTCAGAGCGGCGTGGTCTCGCTGGAGGAAGTGGCTTAAATGAAGGCCTGTCTCTCCACTGCTAAACTGTCCGCTTCCCAAGGGCAGGTCTTCGGCCCTACCGGCGTCCCCAGCGCCCGTACCACAGCGGCTCTCAGCACAGGCTGACCCAGCCAAGGCCCGACCCGCTCCCCCTGCCTACACGCCCCGCAGCTCTGGGCGTCTCCCTGTGAGGTCCCTGAACCACATGCACCAAGACCACCCGAGGGGTAAAAATGCGGATCCTGGGCCTCACTCTCAGCCACTGAAACCAAGCACACTCCCCTTTGAATGTTTACGTGTGCCGAACTGGGGGGTTTGCTGGGCCCTGACACCCACCCGAGCTTTCTCGTCAAGGAAGCGCCTTCGCCCCTCTCCTGCTACGCGACGAGGGAGGCATTACTAGTTAGTCCTTACAGTAGAAGGACCTGCAGCACAAAGAGAATTGGGGGTACCCAAAGTCGGGTGCTGGAAGCGGCCCTGCGTGGCTGCGGCTCTACCCTCAAGCGCAGCGTCCCGCAGGGCGCAGCGCTGCTAAGATTTGGGAGATTCACCGCTCCCATTCCCGGGTACCTGAATTGACTCCCCTCCACCTGCTCCCCGCACTTTGATTGCTGGGGTTTCCAGACCGGGAGGAAGTGCCCAGCACAGAGGGCAGAGGCAGGTTACAGCCAGCTTCACCTTCTGCTCCTGGGAAGTAGGAGGGGAAGAGGGAGTGGGAGCCACTGCCTGGCTGGTACCTGCACAGTGGGCCAGGTGACCTCCACGAGGGCCCGGTGTGCACCCCGGCAACCCCATCCCACCCCAAACACTTCCACCTGCGGCCCCTACCCCATTCCATCCCACCGGCGCCAGGCCTTCACCACCTTGGGGGTCCTCTCCACTCACTGCCGGCCTATCTCCTGTCTCCCACCCACCCCACCCGCTCCGGGTACTCCAGCCACTACCCGGACCAGATTCCAGGCTTAAACTTCTCTTCTCTCGGTGCCTGGGGGTTGGGAGTTTGAGTCGCAGATGAGACCCGTGCACCGTCCCAGAACCGCCGTTACACACGTACTCCTAGCTCGCGTGCCTCGGCCTCCAGAACCCCGAACGTGCTCGGTGTTTGGGTAGGACGGTGAGCCTGTGGCCGTGGGGCGACCTTCCGGCTGGAGCACTCCGGAAATAAAACTAAATCAGCTTCCTCTGCCCGCCGAAGAGCCTTAATTCACAGACCCTCGTGCTCTGCTTGGCACAGGGAAAAAAAAAAAAAAAAAGAGCCCAGGCATTACAGGCAAGGTGTATAGCAAGCGAGTGGCTTTCTGCCGCCGCGATTACCATCACGGAGGCCATTTGGGTCGCAGGTGAGAAGATGCGCCCACGCGGCCTCGCGTCCCTTCCCCACGGGGTTGTCACGGCAATTCTGTCCGCTCATCTTCGGCAACGCGAGGACAACAACGCCTTCCTCTTTCCTAAATGTTGAGTGAAGCCTACCAAGTGTCAGGCGCCATCGCGGGTCCCAGGGAAGCAGCCACGGCCGCACAGAGGCGCGGTTAGACAGGAACTGTCAGGTTCAACTCCAGGTTCCACCGTTGGGTTAACCGTAGGACCACAGAGAAATTCAGTGTTTATACCTCAGTCCCCTGCTCTGTAAAATGGGGGTAACAACGATACGTCGCTCACAGAACGGGTGTGACAAATTGATGAGCACAGACAGCTCGTCCTGGTGGCGGGTCCCTATGGAAAGCTCCTCAGATCGTGCGCTGTCTCTCTCATTAGCCTGCTTCAGAGTGCAGCGCCACGTCCACCCGCCCTGGTCCTGCCAACAACCTTCCCGTATGGACCAGAAGGAAGGATACCCACGTGGAGAACGGAGGGAGGAGCCCGCACGTGGGCGCTCGGGCGGAGGCCACCCTTCGGCCCCCTGCCAACAGGACCGGAGAGCCGAGAGCACAGAGATCCCTACCTGTCCCAAGCCTCGGTGACCGGGAAGTGCTGGGGCCGCGGGCGCGGACCAGGTGCGGCAGAACCAACCGCGGGCGCAGACGAAGAGCAGCGGAGAGAAGCTGCGGGTACCGCTGCCGCCCGGAGCTCCGCAGCCTCCCTGCACACAGGCGCTGGGCACCGCGCAGCCGGGCTGCGAGCGCCAGGAGACCCCAGCCGCACCTGGAGTTCCGAAGCGAACTAAGAGAGCCTCATACCGGAGAGAAATTCCACTACAGAGGTCTCCGGGCTACAAATGTGCTTCAGTGAAATGGACAAGAGTTGCACCACGGGCCTTTCAAAGGCTCTTCTGGGGAAGCTTAAAAATAAACCTTGAGCCCTGGCTGGTGTAACACAGTGGATTGAGCGCGGGCTGGGAACCAAAGGTTCCCGTGTTCGATTCTCAGTCAGGGCACATGACTGGGTTGCGAGCCAGGTGCCCAGTGAGGGCCATGTGAGAGGCAACCATACATTGCTGTTTCTCTCCCTCTCTTTCTCCCTCCCTTCCCCTCTCTAAAAATAAATATCTAAAAACCTTGAGCATCCTTGTAAATGTCCCAGAAGGTCCTGCTTATGTTCCAGGCATTTATGATCTGACTTAACAACGGGGACATCCATTGTTCCAGGGCTGCGTGTGAGGCACACCCCTAGGTGCTGAAGCCTTTTAGGGCCTTGGGGGCATGCCGTGAGTAGTACCTCAGGTGTAAGGAATACGGATTTCTGATCGGCATCATCTTCCAGTGAGCCCCAGATGAATTCTGCCCTCATGCTGGCATTTTATGAAGGACTAAGTAGTAAGTGCCCAGCTCAGTCAGACCAGAAGGCAGCTGTCCGTCACAGCCAGACCTGAGGAATAGCAATAGGAGGTTGGCACAGCATTTTTGCCCTTTTGAGGGGACAGAGCAGCACAGGGCAGCCAAGCAGCAGGGCCTGCAGCCTCCCTTCCAGGGGCTCCCAAGAACACCCCCAAGTCAAGAGGGTACTTGTTCTGCCACAGCAGCTTTAAGACAAACTTCCAGCTACCCCCAGACCTCAGAGCTCTTCCTGTGAGGAAATTCTGGAGTCTCTGCTATGTGGAGACTGTTATCCTCCCCGGAGAGGTGGCAGCTGGCTCAAATGGGCTGTGACTGGTGCCAGGCCACCCAATGCAAGTGATCATGACAGTCTAGAACTCAGATCCTTGTCCCTGGGCAAGCAAACACAGTTACCAGAGCATTTACCAATTACATCATCTCCCTCTATCCCGGGCAGTGCCTCTAAGGGCAGTTTATATACCATGCAGGAACAAAAGCTAACGATATTGAACTCTTACTGAATGCCAGACACTGAAATAAATCCTTTACGTGTGTCTTTTTTTTTTAATCATCTACACAAGAAGAAATTGAGGCACAAACAGATTAAGTATTAGCTCAAGGTCTCCTGGCTAGTAAGTGGCAGACATACAGGCTTCTGACTGGAGAGGAGACTGGGCTTCAAATTGCCATTTTAGGCAACACTTAAAACAGTGCTTTGCAGGGCTCCATCCGTGTATGGTGGCTTCTGCCTACAGTTGTTTGTTAAAACCCAGGCAAAGACTGAGTTTCCATCCTCGTGAGCCTCAGGGCATCTTTGAATATAGCTACCATGTATTCAATGCGTATATGCCAGGCCCCAGTAACTAACCACGTATTATGTGCCAGGCACCCTTCTAAGCCATTTACAAGTTTTAAATAATTTGATACTCAGCAGAACCCTAGGAGGTAGGTTGTATGGAGGCTCCCAATTTACAGATGAGCACACTCAGGAGGCCCATGTCATACAAGCAGTACAAAGCAGACGGAAGCGCGACTCCCAGGCAGTTGGCTGCAAACAATTCTCTGCGAGAAGTGAAATCGAAGACTCCCTTGTGCAGAGGCCTCTGTGCCAATATCTGCTACATATTTTCCTCCAGTTTATTTATAGGGAGGGGTGTCATATCGGATGGAGTTTCTGTACTGACCTAAAGCTCCAAGCAGCCTCAGGAAAAGAAGAGAGCCAGTACCCCCATACTCAGCCTCAGTCTCCAAATCGGTAAAAATGAACAGTCAATACATCTCTTGTCAGTGTGAGACTTGTGGATGGTGCCTGGATCCTGAATGAGGAAGTCCAGAGGGCTCTCCCCTGGGCATGCCCCTATTACAGGGAAGGGGCAGGCCAGCTACCTCCAATGCTCTTTGCTTACTCTGGTGGCTACCAAGCCCTTTCACATCCTTCCATAAAGGAAGGTGGTGGAAGGAATCTGTTATTCTTTGATCTAATAAGTAACCAAAACATAGAATCACCGTAGACACGAACCACTTTGACTTCAAGTTGGCCAAGAGTTTGAGCCAAAGAGGCTCCTAGTTTACCCCGATAGTTAACTGCCTTTAGTTGCCCTCTGCAGAAGCCTCCAACTCATTTGTGTCTGAAAAACATATTCCCAAGACATTTCTTTTTAATCAACAAAGGCTGACTTTGGGGATAGGATGGGGTCGGTGCTCCAGAAAAGCCAGCTGCTTTAGCATTTACACTAGTGGGTGCATCTCAGCCTCGTCCTCGGCCCACCCCTCCCTGGGCGAGTTGGAAACAATGGGAGCTGAGGCAGTGACTGAGTGGGTCCCCGGCAGACCCACTCAGGTGCAGGGAAAGGCAAAGGCCACGTGGGAGGGAGGCAGAGTGTAGAACCCATTGCGCCAGGGCTTGAGGACACATGGGGATGGCACCCGGTGGCACGGAGACCAGGGCATGGTTTTCAGACCTTGGTGTGTGACTTCTCTTCTCCAGATGTCAGTTTTCCGGGTGGGTGCTGGGTCTCCTTGACCCTTCTGAGTCAAAGCTGGGGTTGCAAAAGGGGAGTGAGCTTAGAGCAGAGCGCATCTGCAAACTCAGGGGTCCCTAGCAGAGTGGACTTCGCAGCAAGGGCCCAGAGCTCTTCCACAACCTATTCTAAATGCCTGTGTTGACCTGGGCCCAGGGCGACAGATAACTTCCCGTGACTCATCAGCACTCTCCAGGGAAGGCTTTGGCTCCCTTGCCCTATGGGGCAAGTTCCTTAGCACCTGCACCCAATGCAAGGGAGTCCCAGTGAAGGTTGGAGCCTTCCCAGTGCTGGGCTGGGAGGACTCTACCAATTTCTCAACCACGTTCAGAGGTGGACCTTTCAACCCTTGTCTTACAGAAGATGAATCTGAGGTTCCGTGACAGACTCCTCAGGCAGGGTTAGTAAATTCGGGGCAGACCCTCACCAGGTGCACCTTTCTGCTCCCCAGAACAAGTGCACATCGGTCAGTACTGGGGCCCTCACACCCAGGAGATGCAAGTGTCATCGTGAACCCCCGTGGAGGGGTTGCATGTCCTCACTCCTCTGTCCCCGGGGCCTGGCCCAGACCCACACCTGAAGTGAGGGTGGTGGGAGGTGCCCAGAGGCAGCGCCTCCTGAAGCAAACTAGGGAATGTCAGCTAAAGATGGGGTTCTCTGGGGCCCCCCTAAAGTGGACAACAACTAGGACAAGGACATGAGAGTCTCGTGTTTGGCTCTCACCTATTCATCTCAATTTCTTCACACCTAAAGTGAGGATAATAATCCACCCCACTCCCCTTAGGGTTAGAGCTGAACGTGAGAAGTCAAAGTGAATTGCATGACCTTAGAAAGCTGTTAACTTCGAGGGTTCTGGGCTGGACTCCCATCTCTACCAGCTCTGTGATCTTGAGTGAATAACTTAAACTCTCCGTGCCTTGACTTCTTCCTGTGCACTCAGCCCACATGCACTGTCAGTGTTCTAACAAACTTTCTCCCTACAACTTAATGGAGTAATGTTTAAGACTTGCAAATAAAGGAACGAGTGAGGTCCCCCCTTCCAGGGCAGAGGGACACAACAGTCTCACTGCTGGGGACTCTGCAATGGGTCTGAGGACAACGTACCCTCCATCACCACCCAGGAGATCTCAGACAAGCGGCACTCCCCTCTCTGCCCCTCTGGGGTCCCATCTGTAACATAGGCCCCTGACAATGCATCGGTCTCAGGTCCACTCCAAGCTTTAGCTTTTGTCACTGGTGGTGGAGGACCCCAAGTTGGAGGGAGGAGAGGCCAGAAGGCTGAGGATCCAGCAAAGTCTATTCCTAGGGCCCCTTGAGGTGGGAGCACTGCCGGGCGGGATCGCTTTGTCACTGCCTGCGGGTGGGAGGACCACGGGGCTCCGCGTTCCCCCTGCCACATATGGTCTGTGGATTTAGGTGTCAAAAACCGGAGAATTAGAAATGGTAATTTTCCGTCATTATGGCTGAAACGCGATCTGTCACAACAACTGGAACATGTCTCCGTGCTAGGGAAAATAATGTTCGTGATTAGGAATCATTACGCACGTCAGGCCGAGTCCATTAAGTTGTAGGGAGAAATTAGCCTTGACGGGTGGAATCAAACTACAAATATACAGGCCTTGCCTTCAGGAGGCCGAGCTTTGGCCCCAGGGAGGAGGCGAGCCAGGGCCCGGTGTTTTCTTAATACGGGACTGCCCAGAGAATTAATACCCCCTTCCTCTGCCCCCTCCCAGGGTTCCTCCTCCTCTCTTCACCACCAAGCCCCCACCATAGCAGTGGGAGGGGGCCACAGAGGTGTCCCAGGCAGTAGCTGGAAGCTTTGAAGTCCTCCAGGCCCAGGGGCGATTTCCTCGCTCGCCACTTGCAAGCTGTGTGACCCTGCCCTAGTCACTTGACCCTCCTGAACTTTGCTCCCTTGTCTGTAAAGGAGAGATAATCCCATCCACTTCATGGGGTTCTCTTGAGGATTAAATGAGATCAAATATGGTCAGTGCAGATCACTAGAGGCCCTTGGAACCTGTGAGACCCCCTTTTCCTTCCCGGAGCCCCTGTCTCTGCTGTGCTGGGGACTCCTGTGATGGGTGTGCTGTGTGTGGCAGGGGGACAGGTGGGACAGGGGAACAGGGAGAGGTGGGACGTAGCATTGAGAAGCCAGAATCTGAAAATCAGGGAGGGGTGAACTCAGCCATGTGCCTTGACTACACCTTGTACCCGCTCCCCCATATCAAAAGGTATGAGGAGGGGCAGTGAGTTCTCCACCCCAGCCACATCACAGGAGACCCGTGATGTCACCGGGAATCACAGTTAGTCACCAAGGATCGGTGAATGGTAAATGGGGTCCGGATTAAAAAGCCTTCCTTTGCAGGCTGCTGCCTCAGGTCCCGCCGAAGATGAAAAGGCAATTTACTGTCACCGGATGTCTCCCCAGTGGGGCACTTGGGGGAAATTCTCCCCCTTCTGCAGGTGGGGAAAGACCCGGGTGTGGGGAGAGTCTGGAAAGGCTGGTCCCAATCAGCCTTGCAGCCTCGTTGTCCCCTCAGAGCGTGGTAGGTGCTGGGCACCAACTCCTAAAGGCTCTGCCCACCTCGTGTCTGTGTGTCTCCCAGCAAACCTGTGACTCCATTCCTCCACGGGGGAACCGAGGGCTAGAGGTTAGGAAACTCACCCCAAAACCACGAAGCGGGAAAGAAGCATAAGTAGGACCCCCGCCTGGCCCTGCCTCCAAAGCCTCAGCATCACGCTGCCACTTCGACCTGCACGGCCACAGGCCGACAAACCCCGTCGGACCCGGTTCTCTTTCCTCCTTCGCCGCTGGCGCGCGAATTCCGCCTCTCCGAGAGGCTGTTCAAATGAAGGGAGCGAAGGAACCTAAACATTTTAGCTTGGTGCCGGACAGAGCTCACTCTCCCCGGGCCCCATTTTTCTCCCCTGCAAAGGGGAGCCCAGCGCTGAGCCCCTCGGAGCGAGACCCTCTGCTTTGAACCCCAGCTCCGCTAGCAAGAGCCGAAGCCCAGGGCAGATCCCTGAAGCGGGGTAGTAGTACCAGTAATTGCTGCCGGGAGGAATGAATGAAATAATTTGCGTAAAGCACTTAGGGAAACAGATTAAACGCTAAATTGGGCGCTGGTTACCCGGCTGGTGATTGGCCCGCGCAGGCTGGGAGGGTTGCCTGGACGAACAAGATGCAGCTGCCCCAGGGCCCCTTCGGAAACTTCTCGGTGTTTCCAGCCGCTCCCGACGCTGGTGACAGGGAACGAGGTCGCCCGCGTCTTGCTGTCGCGCCTCTCCGAAGCTCCCGCAGGCCTTCCGGAGACGTAGGAGTCATGCGAAAGGGCAGAGCGACCGCACTCAGGGCCCTGGGCCCGGTCGCCGCCCCCACGCCCCCTCGGAGTAGGGAAGGCTCGGAAAAGGCCCGAAAAGAAGGGACGCGGAGACGTAAAGGCAGCCCGGAATAGCCGGGGTGGAACCGGGAGGTAGCGACGCGGCGCTAGCCATCACCGCCCCGAGAGCTCTCCTACAAACATTCCACATCCCACTGACCTTCCTTGGCTGTCGCCACACATAGTCCCCCGCGCCCGCGCCCGCTGCCCCACTCCCGCTTTATTGTCCTCCTGGCGCGGACAGTCGCGTCTCCCGGGAGACGGCAGCCGCCCCCGGGGCTGGCGGGCCTTCCTCCGCGCATCCCTGGAGCGCAGAGTAGGCGCCCGGCAATTTCTGCTGAACAGTTGCACAAATGCATGGATGAACCAGCAAAGAAGGCAGAGACAGGTCAGAACGGTTCTACAGCAAAAAACTATTCTCTCTGAAAAAGAAGCACTGCTAGGGCTATAGCTGCTCTCAGCGCTCCCGAGGGCGTGCGCTGGTGAGCACCGGGGAGGGGCAGGCCCCCCGCCCCAGGGCTCACAGCGGCTGTCGTCCCGAGCGCGCTTCCGAGGTGCCTTCGCCCCCAGGTTGAATGTCAACCATCGGCCTCCCACAAACCGGAGGACCAGTGCAGTGGGCAGTATCCCGCAGCATTGTGTGAACAATTGTAAATCTAATGAATGGTAGATATCTTAGGAAAGAATTATTTAAAATGAATTCTTCTGCAGGTTCTTGTGCACTGAAGAGTCCGCTGGAAAACAAGGCTCCTGCTTACATATTCCTTTCCTCAACCTTGAAAGCCTATGTATTGAATTAAAAACCCCAACTGCACTTGCAAAGGATCCACAGAACCTGCTGCCTCAAAGATTTCCAGGGGGGTTGACTATTTTCACTGCTTTAGTTGTTTTTACGATCGCTCAACACTCCCTGTCCACTCCTCACCATCTCCAGAGATAATGTTTTCAAATTCTAAGTACTGTTGTCTAACTTTGCAAAACTTATTGTCAGGCTGTGAGCACTATTGCTCAGGAAGCCCGAGGTTCTTAGACTGTCCCAGCTTTGTTGGGAGATTATTATCTATACTTTCAGCACAGCAGCTCCAGCGAGGTCTTCAGGAATGGCCTAGTTTCAAATCCATGCTCTGTTCCTGCGGGGGTTTTCAGGAGGAAGCACTCACTGCCTTCCCTCCTGGAGAATCAGAAAGACCTCGCCTGGGTTCAGCTTTCCCAGCTGAGCATTCCTAGAGGAACCACCAGCTTCACTAGCCTGTGTCCTGAACGACCTGCCATGAGATTCCATGGAAGTGGCCTGAAGAATCTGTTCTTGAAACAGAAAACGCTGCCCAGTAGGAATCTTTCCTCCAAAACCATTTGAGTGCTTACTATGTGCCAGTCCCTAAGCTGAGAACCCAGAGAGCAAGGGCAGTGGGACGCAGCCAACTCAACCAGCGGCAGTGCCTTCAGCCCACAGTCGAGACCCAGCACTGGGGCGTGAGCTGCGGCTCACCTCAAGGCTTGGGGGCAGCTGAGGCACAGGTCTCCTGAGTGCAGTCCCTCTGTAGGACCACCTGCCAATACCTCTCCAAGGGGGTCCCCACCCATTCTGCCCAGGTTTCTGCATTCTTTCGGACAGCTGACCCTTTGCAGTCTGTCCAGTTTCCAGACTGGACCACGCCCCCACCCCGCCCCACATACAGAAACCCCAAAGAAAACGCTTGTTCAGAGCCATGATTTTTTTACAGCCCTTAGCTGGTCAGGTATTCTGTGCATTTTAGTGTGATCAAGCATGAGATGTTTGTGTGGAGTTTGCTCGCAGTTAAACCAGCTGCCCAGGTGCCAAAAAGAATCAGAAACCCAGAGGCCAGAGAACTTGACCCCAGACACGTCAGGCTCTCATGCTCAGGTTCCCCGCCCACCCCACCCCCGACCTGTGCACGTGGCTGGGAGAAGGAGAACTAGGTGAAGTTCTGGAGAGCTCTGCTGGCCCTCCTGCCCTCTGCTAGCTTCACGCCGGCCTGTGGCCATGAGCTCAGAGCCAGAGGGGCAAGTAGCAAGGAGGGTGGAGAGGGGACAGACAAGGACAAAGCTGAAGGATCCTGGTCCTTACTCATGAGTCCTTCCAATAGTATTGGATGTCAAAGAAGGACAGACTGCACTAGGCACGTGGGGCTAAGGCACAAGCGCTACCGGTCCTGTCTTCCCAGAGGTCCCACGGCCAGGCAGCGTAGGACAGAGCCCTATGTCACTTATCAGTGGGCCAAGTGATGAGGCTCAGGCCGGTGGAACGGACTCTGGAGGGACTTTTAATCAAACCTCATGGGGAGGGTCGATTCCGAGAAAGCCTGACACCTACATGTGGAGGCCTTCAGAACACGGAGGGACTGAAGCCAGGCGAGGTCTTCCCGTTAGCCCGCTGTTTCTCTCACCTGCCCTGGGTCCTTGCGCGTCTCTTCTCTGGTCTTCCTCTAGCTTGTGTGTCTCTAGCTTACTTCCCCACAGTCCGGAGGGACCAAGGACACAGTGCCCCACTTCCCCCGTAAAGAGAAGGCGGGCCAGAGGCCTCCCTGGGAAGTCGGAATCCCCGGAAGTCAGGGATTTCCGGAGGTCACCCGGGGCCAGGAGGCGCGCAGCCCTAGCCCGGCTGCGGGCCAGTGCCAGAGGAATATGGGCTACACCTGCACAAGGAAGCATGTGAATTCCATTGACGCCCTTTGCAAAAACACAAGCAAACTGGTGGTAAGGCAGGACAGACCCTTGGACCTGCGAACCCTTTGACGCTGCAGGGACAATTACGGGCCATTTACAAGGTTATTTGAGCTCCTCAGCGACCTCTGACCCTAAGCAGCCCTGTAACCTGCAAAGACAGCAGTCTGGCTGACCATGTGCCGCGAGGCGTAGACCAGCGGATACACGGTGGTTCTGATTTGGCACCCTGGGTGCTCCCTGGCCAACCCCACCCCGCCAGGCCCCCGGTGCGAAGGGTAGCAGCACCCGCGCGCGTGTGTGCTTGTAGGTGCGTAAAAATCCCTGCCGCACAGCTCGGCGGCGCACAGAGGGAGGCCTTGGCGCGCACAAGGGGAGCCATTCAAAAATGTTAATAAGCTTATTAAAATAAGCGGCTTTACTAGCTCTTGTTTTACAGCGTGCTGCCCACCCTTGCTTTCTGGTGGACCAGGGGAGAGAAAGCACTTGTGGCATTTGGGTTTTTTCTTCTTCTTCTTCTTCTTCACATGTTTTCCATCCTAGGACAAGGGACTGACTCTCCCAAGCTCAGTGTGGCCACAGACATGGGTTGGTTTCAAATCTCCTCCCTCCTAAGCACAGTGGGTGGGGAGAAGTCCTCTTGGAGGAAAAAAGCTGGACTCTCCAGTATAGCTGACCACCCAGAAGAGACAGAAGAGAGCCCGAAGATAACCTTGCAGAGGCCTGGGGGGCAGCCCAAATCCTGTTTAAAAAAATAAAACATCCCCCACCCCCTGAAAAAACTCAGCTCAGGAAGGGCATGGCTAATTATTAAAAGCAGAAAATGGCTTTGTCCTGTACCTTCACTCCAAACCAGAGGTGGTGTGGACTCCGAACATTATCCAGCAGCCTTAAAAGCTGCCTCACAACTTCTTTTAAAAATATATATACAAAGAAGAGAAGTTCATTGCCTAACATTCATCAGGTCAGTGGCAGAGCTGCCTCCTGCCTGAAAACTGCAGGCCTGAGGCAGAGTCACTCCGTGGGTCTAGATGCCATTGAACCCGATCTGATCATTCCCACGCTGAAGTGCGCAGGCTGGAGAGCGACACTTCCCACCTCGGGGTGTGCAGGGTTTCCAGGGCCGCACTCCCCTAAGCGTTGGGGCCCAGGCCCCAGTCGTCGGGAGGGCTGTTCCCCGCGAGGCCTGGCAGGAGGAGGAGGGTCCGGGACCGAAAGCTCTCTCCGAGAAGCTCCCAGGGCTGCGAAGTCCCTGCCCTGGATCCTCACGCCAGAAGTTCAAGTTGCAGTTGCAGAAACAGTGAGTGGAGTGAGGCAGGCGCTCCCTGGAGACCATCGGGCCTGTGCAGGGACCACGCGCTCCGGACTCCGCAAGGCTCTAGGACCCCAACAGGGCCTGTGGGCGGGGCGCTAAGGGAGAAAACCCGGCTACTTGGGAGAGAGGGACAGTGGATGAGAGCGCAGGCCTTAGGCCGGGGAGCGTATCCCCTCCGCACACTCGCGAAAGCCTGGAGGAAACTGCCCGGAGCGAGCTTACCTCGAAGGAGGCTCCAGGGAAAGTGCCGCCCCAGCTCCCGCAGCTATCCAGTATTCCCTTTGAACTTGACCTCCCAGCAGGAGCAGAGCGGTGCTATGCGCCGGCTTGACGGATTCTGGTTCAGCTCCGTGTCTGCCAGAAGCCACGCTCCTGCTTTCCCTGCCTGCCTTTGAGCAAAGAGCTGCAATAGTAATAGCGCCCCAGGCGGGGTGCGAGCGTTTGCCCAGTTCTCACGTTAGCCCCCCAAACGGACTGTGGTCGTTTCCTTCGTAGGAAGCACAGCCGCTTATACACCCAACAGATCTGAAAGGAGTTCACCGTTTAGCATAGCCTGGGCCCCCACCGGACCACCCCCGCTCGCAGGGCCCTGGAAATCTTCTTTTATAAATGCTTTAATAATCTGAACAACCCAATTTCTGTTGAATAACTTCTATGTGTAACTACAGAAAAAAATTGATTTATTACATGATGTAACCATTTACAGTATAACACACTTTGCAACCCTGCTTTGGCGTTTCCTCATTTTTAAAACATATTTATCAGGAGAATCGAAAACTGGTGGAAGCCCAGTGTCTCCACACTCGAGGACCCTTCACCCCACACACCCCAGAGCTCTTGGAAACCTCTGCCAGAGGCGGGAGTTCAAGGAAGGTTGCTTCATATCAGCCAACCCAGCACTGCCTAGAAGTTGTTAATAATAATAATGATGGTAACAACAATAGGAAGTCCATACCTGTTGTATAGTGCTTATTGTTTGCAAAGCACACCCACACTTCATGATCCAGCCACCCCAGAGCCAAACCTGGGGGAGGTCAGCCCTGACAGGCATCCAGGCTACTGTCTCCAATCCCCGACTCCGCCTCTTCAGGGCCTGTGGCTTTCTGGCAAATCACGTAGCTTTTTTGAGCTTCAGTTTCCCGTCTTTGAACTGGGCTACGGTGGCCATGGGGAACTGGAGTGGGGAGGGCCCAGGCAGCACTTTGGCCGGCGTGACGCCCACGCAGACGGAGACACCATGGCCGTTCCTGTTGTCCTCTGGTATTCCATGGCTGCTCTTCTGGGCCTGCCACATATTAGGAGCCTCTGTTCCTGCTTCTTTCGTGGCTCACGGGGCAGCCTTCACAGGTGACCTTGGCCTCTGCAGTAACCAGGCACCGCCAGCTGGTGCAACCACTGGCCTCTGCCTACCTGCAGAGCGATTTGAAGCATTTGCTGTGTCCTGCAGTCCCCACGCGCTTGGGGCGGTTCCCATTTAATGTTGTTAGCAGGAGGAGGTTGGTGGCCTGCTAGGTGGAAGCCCCGCGGTGCCTCGGCTGGGCTGTGGCCTGGGCCCCAGCGCCTGCGCTTCTTGGCCTCGCTCCTCTCCTCGTGCCTTTGGCCCAGTTGCTCCTCCACCTGCATCCGGGCGGTTCGGGAAACGTCTAATTCTCCCTGGTGCTCAGTTTTCCTTAAAGCAGGAGTTGTTCTGTAAAGCCAGGGGAACTCCGTGGACTCAGGGAGTGGGGTTCTACCTTTTCCTGGCGAACCCCGAGGAACAGGTCTGAAGTGTCAGCCTGGCTGCCATCGAGCTCCAGAGGCCAGTCTGGGAGCGTGAGTCACAGGGCCCTGCCACGCAGGACACCTGCCAGACGTGGGTGAGGTCCCGCCTGGATGGGACACTCGTGGTGGCCCTACCATGCCCACCAGCTTCCACTCCACCCGGCGCCACTTCTCCACAGCAACTCAGGGCTGGGGACGCGGCTGTTACTATACCACCTGTTAGAGGCACGGGGACATAGTATGTGAGTCCTCCTCAGACCTTCTCGAATGGAGTCAGACTCACTGTCACCCTCTCCCCCTTTGTTAGAGCTGCTGTGAGGCCATTGATTTTAGGAATGGAACCCATCCCCACACTCCCCCAGCTTGGCCGAGCTTTTCCAAGCTACTCTTGGAGGTCCGAGAGTCCCTCAAAACCCCTCGCTCGCTGGGAGTGAGACTCAGCTTGGGATCGCCAAGGTCAAGCCCCACAGGCTGGTGAGCAGGAAGGGAAGTTTGAATTGCACACATACTCACACACACACCACAAACGAGTTGGGGCTGATGAACCCCAACTTTGCAGCCCAGAACGAGATCATGGGCTAAACCTTCTTGATCCTTGGGACTGATTTCAGTGCGGGTTCCAGCATGTTCTGCCCCCTTTCCCAGTCATTCCTCCTCCTGCCTTAGTTGACCCCTTTCTGGGTGTGGGCCCTCAGAGGTCCCCAAAGCCAGCTCTGAGATTCGCTGAGGACCAAAAGGGCCTGAGAAAGCTGAAGCGTTCAGAAGCCCATGGGGCTCAGGTGGCAGGGTCTCCCTGCGACCAGACCTGAGGAAGCCCAGCACTCAGCCAGGGGATCCCCTGGGGCAGAGAACAGGACCAACTGCTTCTCATCTTTTTAAAAAAGGGCTCGGATGGGAGTGCAGAAGGAAAACGAAATGAAAATAGTTATACACCAATTTCCAAAGGGAGCCGCGACTGCGGTGTAGGGCCCAGTAAAGACACCAGTCTTGGGTCATGAAATGCAGCGGGAAATCCGCAGAGGCCAGGCTGGCAGCACCGGGGGCTGCGTCAGGCTCCTGACTCAGACCTCTTGGCCACGGGGCGGCTCAGAGCAAAACTGCAACAATCCGGGTCAGACTGAATTCGTTTGAGTCATGTTCCCTGGGCCTCTCGAGCCAGCCCAGCAGAACTGGCCTAGATAGGGAGCTGAAGAGAGTGTAAAAAAGGTAGGGACACCGCCTGCCTACTCTGAAGAAACTGCCCAGTTCTCCGACCCCAAACCCGCAAAGATGGAGCACAAACTACCCTTTCAGGACACAGCCACAACCAGCTGCCATTTTCAGAAGAGGAAAAAATCGACGCCCCCCTCCCTGAAAAAAAATTCAGTAGTGGTGACCTCCGGAGAGAAGGGAGGAGATTCTAGCATTATCCAAAATGCTCTTTCTACTTAAAAAAAAAATGCATTCGTGAGTAGGAAATTAAAATAGAAGCCTTAAACATGTCACAAGGAAACAAAATGATTGCAGGAGCCATTTGGAAGGGAGTTGGACGTGGGGGCGAGGATGCGCACTTCCCAAAGGTCTTTGCCTTTCCCTTCACGTTTCTGTTTCCAGACGCGGGGAATCGTTTCCCAAAGGCTGGTGGAGACTCTCCACTCCGCCTGGCCCGAGGTGCTGCAGAGGCCTGGCCAAGGCCTTTGGGGCACCAAGGCTGGGGGTGGAGGTTGGGAGGGTGAGGAGTTGGGGTCCCGAGAATAGGTGAGGTCGTGGGCAGAGGAGGAGGGCGGGTCGGCCCTTCCGCTCCGGGAGAAACTGAAAGTAGCCCAGGCCTGGTTTCAGCGTTTCCCAGCTCAGGCTGCGCACCAGGGGCCTCAGCGCGGGCACTGTGGCTTTAACCCCTCCTTGCTCGCCCGGGGCCAAGGTGAGCGAAGGGGAGCGGCGGGCAGTTTGCTCCAGTGGATCCGTGGCATTCAGGGAACTCTGAGAATGCTGGCGGGGCTCGCTCATCTGCAGAATGGGGTAACGACTAACTCTCGCCCTGCTCGTTCTGTGCTCCAACCCTGGGCTTCTGTGCGGACCAAATGACGCCGGCCCTCGAGGAGTGGAAGTGCCACTTGTACCTGGCAGAGGTCAAAGCGCAGGTGGCCCTCCCCGGGAGACACTCTATCACCATCACCTCCTTCACCCTAATCGTTTCAGAATCTTAGCGAAAGTTTTTGCTGGCCTATTCTAGAAACCAAACCAAACCAGAATCACTTCAGAGTAACGCTAGGAAGATGGAAAGCAGAGAGGATGTTGCAGGCAGGTGGAGGGGTCAGCAGGTTAAGGTGAGAGATGGCAACTGGCCACCAGTTTGGCTATGGTCTCTTCCGGGACTCTGAAACCAATGCCCACGAGGAAAATGGAACCCTAGGGATCCACTCCTGATCTCGTGGGATTCGTCTTTGGCTCTTGCAAAGTCTGCAACCCCATGATTCCCTGGGCTGCGCAGCCGTACACCCTTCCAGCCAGGCGGGCAGCAGGGCCGTTCCCCTCTCCCCCCGCCAGGAGCAGGCATCCTGGGTCCAGGACCGAAAAGAAGTTGGGAAGTTGAACCCCAGATATTTCCATGTTACTGGTTTCCCCAAAGCCCGCCGAGAGAGGCGCAGAGAAAACAAAGCGTCCAGGAAGATGTGTTAAACTAAACGTTTATAAATTAAAGGGGAAAAATACAGCGATAGCGTTCCCAAACATCACAAATCTTTTTAAAGTTAATAGTCTAGTTGAGTGCACAGTGCCCCGAAGGAGGCGAGAAGCGGCGAGGTTGACAAGAGGTTGACGAGAGGTTGATGGGGTCCCCGTCTCAGGGGAAGGAACAGGGATGGGACAGTCCAGGGTCAGGACGTGAGAGGGGCAGAGGGGGTGGGCAGGAGGGACAGAGGGCCCGCCCCCCGAACTGCGGAGGACACCACGCACGGAAAGGCTGGTCAGGGATATTCACATTGAATACAAAAATAACCGTCATTTGAATACAAACAACTTAAAAGTGCTACAAATTTTAACCTCCTTTTAAAAAAATAGAAAGAAGAAATTTCTGCGAAGGGCTGCCGGGGGTGGGGTTTGCTCTCTCCTTGTTCGGGAGTTTCAGAAGCTTCCCAGTTTCTTGCCGCCCTGGACCTCAAAGAGGGAAGCTCGGGGTGCCGTGTGCTCAGAGGCTTCCTTCCTTACATTCGGCATCCAGTAGGGCGCCCTCGCCCAAGCTCTGACACCCGGGAGGGGTAGGACAAAGGACCAGAAAACCAAACCCTTCACGGTTCAAACCAACCCCTGGCCTGGGGTTTCTAGAGGCTGCTAGGGTTTCGCACCCCTTTGTTACAAATGCAATTCCCAAAAATAATAGATATGTAGATACACATAGATTGGTAGCATGGATACCATGAACGAGTGTGGCCTAGCACACGAAGCTCCCTGCAGGCCTGACATTCAGGGGATTCAGGCTATGTGGTCTCCAGGAGTTCTCTCCACTCCGGGGAAACGCCATCCCCTGGCAGATACAATCCATATCCAACGCTGTCGTCGTAATAAATAATGTCTAAGGGCTTCCAGGCAGGTGGGAGGGGGGGCGCGTGAGGGAGCAGGGCCCCTAGGCCCCAGGGTGCCTCTGTTCAAATTGGAAAAAGGCGCCCCCCTCCGGGCAGACTTAGTCTTGTCGCCAGGGCGCTCGTCCGAGATACAAGGGCCAGGCTGGATCTCAACCTCCACTTGACCCCTCGGCTGGGCGCCCCGGTGCAAAGCACAGCCTGCGCGGCCGTCAGCGGCCCATTGGAGCTGGGGAGCCGGGGTCGTTCTCTGCCTCGCCCCAGGCCGGCTCACTGCGTGCCCGCCGCGGCCGCGCACGTGGAGAGTGCCCAGCCGGGGAGGCAGTAGTAAGGGTAATAGTAGGAGGGCTGCAGGGGCAGCAGCGAGGGTGGCCGCAGCACCTCCCCGGGCAGGTACTGTCTTTGGTCGTCGCGCACCAGCACCTTCACCGCCACCTTCTTGGCGGCGGGCGCGGAGGCCAGCAGGTCGGCGGCCATCTGCCTGCGCTTGGTCTTGTAGCGACGGTTCTGGAACCAGATCTTCACCTGCGTCTCGGTGAGCTTCAGCGAGGCGGCCAAGTCCGCGCGCTCCGGCCCCGACAGGTAGCGCTGGTGGTTGAAGCGGCGCTCCAGCTCGAAGACCTGCGCGTGGGAGAAGGCGGCCCGCGAGCGCTTCTTACGTGGCTTGGGAGCCACGGGCTCCTCCTCCTCCTCCGCGCCGCCCGCCGGGCCAGCGCCGCCACCGCCACCGCCGCCGCCGCCGCCCGCACCGCTACACAGCGCCGGCACGCGAGCGCCTTCGGGACCGACGCCGTCGTCCTCTGCCCTCGGGCTGCGGTCGCCTGCGGACCCCAGAGGAAACAGAAACAAGAGACCCTCATCACCGCCGAGGAGCGAGGTCAGGCCTCAACTTCGGGCATGGGGCTGGGGGTGGGGAATGGAAGAGCCTTGACCCCACCGAAGTGGTGGGGAGGGCCTAGACGCCGGGGGTTCCCCGGGACAAGTCTCGGAACAGCGTCCCACTCCCTTCCCGCATCTAGGCCTGTCGGGTGCCGCCAGCGGCCCCAGCCGCGCTTTGGACGCTGCGCGGCCCAGGTCCCCTCTCTCCCCCATCTGGGCTGCAGGCTCCCCTCAGTGACGTGGGACCCTGAGCCTCGTTATCCTCGAGAGCTTTCTCTGCTTGGGGTTCTAGACTGCGCGCGTTTCTGTCTCCTTCTTTGAGTCTCCCCGTCTCTCCACACTCACGCTCGCGCATAAGCGCCCTCGCGGCACACAGGCCTCGCTGTACGGAAAGGGAAGGTGGGGGGACAGATGCTGGGCGCAGAGATAGTCAGAGTCTTCTGCCTCCAACCACCCAGAATTGCTGCGAGGAATGGGGCAAGGGGCTGCCCCCAGGCTTCGGGTGGACTTCTCCCTCTCTCTTCGCAAGGCTTTTAGACAAGGAGTGGGGGTTAGGGGGGGACAAGAGCAGGGTGTCTCTGTCTAGAGTCCTTGGGTCCAAATCCGACGCCAGCTCCTCGGCCATTTCCGCAGCGCCCGAGCAGAGAGGTCCAGCGCTCCCGCCTCTGGCAGACACCATTTGCGTGTGGCCCGACTGAGGCCTACCACAGCAGCGCCCACCCGACCCAGGCAGGCACTGGGGTCTTTCTGACCGAGTGAGTTGCCAGCCCGTGGCTGAGGAGGTCCCTCTTTCTGCTGCGGCTGGGATGACTGAAATCAGCCCCTCCGCCTTCAGCTGGCTGCTGGCTGCTGACTTTGCCTCCAGCTCGAGTGTCCTCAGCCCGGAACAGCATAACAGCTTCCCATGCCCTGGGGTCTGGGAAAGCCAAACGAACCCTCCTCCCAAAGCCTGGGCTCAGCAGATCCTCGGCCTCCGGCCCATTGGAAGGTGTCCCTAGCTACCTGTCGCTGAGCTGCGGAGGCCAGCTCTGGGACCTCAGGTTAGGAGCGTCTCTGCTCTTTGGGCGAGGGCCAGGGTGCTAGGTCTCTGGGTCCCTCGCTCTGCCCCCTTAACTGATTGGGGGGGGGGGTTGGAGACAGACACGGCCGGCGGAAGGCATTGATGATGGACTCAAATGCCGGGTGCACTGTTCCCTCCCAGCCCCGCCCGGAGGACGTCTCAGGCCTCGTCCCAGAACGCAGGGCTCTGAGGACTCTGTGGGCTTCTCTCGGGCTCAGCTACCGGAGGGTTAGAGCAGCCCGCGCCAGAGCTTTGGGCCTGGGTCAGCCCCAGGGCCCCGGGGTGCAGGGTGCTCACGGTAGGTCCACCTCATTCGACCAGGCTGACCTCCTTGCGCCGCAGTCCCTCAGCCCGGCCCCCTTCCCCGAGAACTCTCAGCGAACCTGAGATGCTGGCGGACATCTCGCTGTCGCTGCGGCCCGCGGCTTCCTCCTCCAGGTCCTTGGCGGCCGGCCGCACGAGGCCCAGGGTCCCTCCAGCACGGCTGGACCGACTGGCCCTCGGCTCGTCCGCGCAGCGCCGCGTGCCGTCGTTCTCCTCGCTCAGCGCCGAGTCCGAGTCCCAGCCACCCGGGCTCTCGGAGGTCCTCCCCGCAGCCGTTCTGGTCCCGGCAGGCGACGCCAGCAAAGAGTCCTCGGCGCCCCCCAGCGCGCCCGCATCCGTCTCCCCAAAGAGCCGCCAGCAGCAGACTGCGGGCGCCCCAGCCACAGCTACCGGTGTGCCCCCGGATACCGGGCGCCCGTCTGGCACGGGCAGCCCCCCGCGCTCCTCTTTCTTGTTGAGGATCGCCTGGATGGAGAAGGGCGTCAAGGTGTTGGCACCGCGCACAGCCATCTGCGCCGCGGGCCGGAGCGGCCGGCCGGCCGGGCGGCTGGGGCTCGGGGCAGCTCCGAGCTGGACGGAGCGCGCGGGCCGCCGCAGCTCGAGTAAGCCCCGCGCGCGCGAGGCCCCTGCAGCCCACTCCTGCGCAGTCCAGTAGCCCCCGCCCCGCTCTGGCTGGGATCACGCCGACCCTCACCCCTGCTTCCGAGGCTCGCCCGGCCCGGAGACCCCCTCCCTCCCAGTCCTGCGCCAGACGCTCTCCTTTCGCAGCTCAGCTGAATTATCTCATCGCCTGGCGCCCCTGCGGGGCGGCCCGAGGCTGGCCCCTCGGAGGATGTAGGGGGAGGATCCGCGGGGGCCCCTTCGCGGCTGCAGTCCCCTCCTGAGCGCCTCCGGAGCGCACGACCAGAATCACTTTTTCTTTGCGCCTCCGACTCTTCCCCGCCTGCAGGATTTCGCTCCTGGCTCGTCCTCTCCCTCCCCTGCTCGGCCCGCTCTTCCGGAGCCCACCCCCGGCGGCGGCGGCCGCTGGATTCCGACAGGCGCGGGGCACCTTTTTACCCCCTGCCTTGGTTTTATCTGTTTCTTCTCTCTGTCCTTCCCCAGCGTTCCAGCGCGCCCCCCTCCCGCTCGGGTGTCATTCCTCACCGCTGAGTGACAGCCGCAGGCCACGCCCCCGCGCTGGGCGGTCCGCGGGCGCTCCCCGCCGCCCATTGGCTGGCTGCGGCTGGGCGACGTTCGCTGTAGCGGACACACCGGGCACGCCGCGCGCAGAAAGTCCGGGGCTGCCTTAACCCCTTTCCTCCCGGGGCTGGTCCGCGAAGCATCCTCCAGGGACGAGAAGGCCCCAGACACGCTGCCCCAGAAACCGCGGTTCTTACCTTTGCGGACGTACTCACCTATTCCCGCGCTTTTATGGAACGCTATGTTTAGTTGAGTCGGTCTGGGGGAAAAATCCGAGATAACGCAGTTCCATACGTCACGCGTGTGTTTTTTGTTCTCTAGGAAGGTTCATAGACAGATACGAAGAACAAAATGCTGCTTTCTCCCCCTGAGAGCGGCGCGGCTCTTCATTGCTAATTCTTTTCGCTAAAACAATCAGTTAATTAAAATCACCCTATTATTTTTCTTTCCTCGTTGCATTTTATTTGATTCGATTTCTGTAGAGGAATTGAAAAAAAAATGGTACAGTTAGAATTAAAGTCAGTGAGAAATTGGGAGGCACCTTTAGAAGAGTTTCTGGACATTGTCTGATTATTCCCTGTCTATACTGAATGTGATTGGAGTTGGTTAAATTTTACACCGGGAAGGAAAGAAAAACCGTTCCAATCTGTTCTTTAAATATTCTGTTACTTGTGAGATTTGAATAAGATTAGGAGATATGTGTTTGTTTAAAAGAATTTCTAGGAATTACCGTAGCAATGATTCTGAACGGACCTTAAAAATGCTCTTAAAAAAATAAGTAGCACATTGTTTTCTGCAAAAGAAGGAACCAAGCTAAGCAACACAAATATTGTGGGTGTACCAAAACATTTGTTACTTATTTATGTTGTTTATTTTTAAATAAAAATTTTACTCCAGTGCCATACTTTACTGTCTTCCATAAATTTTACCAGAGGTTTAACTTAACACCAAATACACACCTGGAACCATTAAGTCAGTTTAAAGAACTGTGATTTTAATTTAGTAAATTGTGGGGACTGGTGCTTTTGGTGTCACTAAAATAAATAACATTTCCCCTTGTTGCTTTCTCTGTGGCCGTTCTTGCTCGGGACCGCAGGGTGGAATACACCCACAAGTCAGTTTTCAGGCTCGGCGGGGGATTTCGCAGCATCTCTACTTTACAGAATTCCAGCCACACGATGTTTTTTTTTTTTCTTCATCTCACACACACTGCAGTGTTGTTTTTTTTGTTTGTTTGTTTGGTTTTTTTTTTTGGAGGGGGGCATACTCGAAGAGGTCATTGCCCTTTATAGCTCTTTAGATGACATCAGTTTTTTTAGAGAAAGGTGTTTAAATTTGGTGTCTGTATCCCGCAAGTGGAAGGAACCCGACGCTCTTCAGGCCGGGAGGGGACCAGGACAGGGTTCAAAGGAAAACGTGTCCTCTCCTTCCTCCCTCTGACCTTTATTTATTCTCTAGATCACCCCGACCTGCCCATCCTAAGCAGCTGGTTGCCATTCTCTGGGGTCAGGTCGAGGAAGAGGTTGACCCAGGTCGCCCAGACGGTGCGAACTGTGCGTCCCGTCGTGGAGTTTGGAATTGGCGTGGGCAAGTGGCAGTGTGAGTCCGGACACACACGCAGGCAGAGATGTCTGCGGATTGAATAACTGTTGTTAGAGTGACTTTGGGGACTATCCAAAGACTTACTTAGTTGCCCCTCATTTTTAAAAGAACCCCAAATCAAAGTAGGATATAGCCCTGGGCACAGGCTCGGGCCGAGGAGTTCACAGGACGCAAAGCTGTGGTTCGAGGAATCTGTGCGCACCTAGGGTAACAGAGTGGCGGCATTCCGCGGCTTCGGGGGCGCGCGGCCGGGGAGGATCATGTCATCTCCGGCAACGGCGGCGGGCAGCCGATCTCTCGGTCTGGTGAACGGCTGTAGGCAGGGCCGGGAGTTGGGGGTCGGCGGAGTGCAAACGCCAGGGTCTGGAGGCTCCTCCTAATAAGGGCTTGGGTGGGGACTAAAAGGCTTGCGAGATGCTGAGCGAAGGTGGTCGGAGACACAGAGATTTCTCCGGGTACGTGCAGAGAAAAGGCCGGCGAGGGTGTGTGTGTGGCGAGGGCTCAGCAGGTCAGCGCGTAACGCAGAGCCGGAGATCGAAGAGGATAGGGAGGCACCCCCGCACGGGTGCGCGCGGACCGGGCTTCCAGTCCACCGAAGGCGATTTGCTCCGGCGTGGCTGCGAGCTACTGGAACCCGCGGCTGCAGGCCCGCGCCTGGGGTTCGGTCGGCGCCGCGCTCCGGCCTGGGTCGACCCGGGGAATCCGCAGAGCCGAGGAGCCCGGCCGGCCCGCCAATCTTCGAGGAGCTACCGGCTCGCCCCGCGCGGTGCCTTCCTCCTCGGCCCCTCCCCTGGCTCTTTCCTGGTCTTCTCCCCTTCCAACCTTCTTTCCTTCCCGTCATCTCCTTTTCCTCCTCCGCAGTTTGGCTCCTGCGCACCCTCTACGTGCCCGCAGAACAGCCCGGGTCCGAGGCGCTGCTGGGCGTTGAGGCTTCCCCGGGCCGCGGGCGGAGCATGGGATGGCGGTGGGAGAGACCCCGGCTCCCCCGCGCGCGCCGGGAAGCTGCCACTACGCTCCGCGCCCCCGCCACCCCTCCCCCTGCGCCCTCCACCGTTCTCGGTCCTTCGGGGAGGACTTGCCGTCTGTGCCCCCGGTGGCCGAGGACGCGCTCCAGGGGCTGCTCCGCGGTGGGAGGCCACGCGGGACTGGGCTCAGACGCTGATGGCCTTGACCGAAGACACTTGCCTTTTCTGGTCCACA
>PVJI01005929.1:77118-91556 GCA_004026765.1 Micronycteris hirsuta
AATCTACATGACCTCGAGGGTGTGGCGAGTAGAAAACACGATGATCCCCGATTATCCCCACTTTGCAGATGAGGAAACTGAGAGTCACGGTTTAAATGACTTGGCCATCAATAAGTGGCTCAATCAGGATTCAAGTCTGACTTTGTCTAATGCCAGTCATGTTGGGGTTTCTATTCGAACCGGCTTTTCTCATAAACCTTCACGTTTTCTTCTCATTAAATGTGTCTCATCGTCTTCCTGACCCATTTCAATGGACTCATTCATCAGAAAAGGAGCCTTATTCATCACCTTTAAGGAAACCAAAGAAGGAATCAGGCAGGCCAATCGAAGGATTTTCCTGTTTCGTGCACTTGAAAACAAAAGACGTCAAGGCCTGCGGATCTGAGCCTAAGGCTTGTTTTGTGGAAAGAAAGAAACACCGTTATGATTTCAATCAACACACTAAACAGTGCGTAGCGGGAGACAGCCAGGCGGTGGAAGTTTGTTGGGGTCAGAAATCTGGGGACCTGGGCTTTGCTCGAGGCTCTGCTGTGCAGCGATAGGACCTCACGGAGGACCCTTTCTCGTCGGATCTCCAGATTTCTTACCTGCAAAAAGCCAGGGCTAGGGATCACGTCTCAGGTTTAGAAACTGAGGTCCGGTCGGCCGAACCCGCCTGGGTGCAATGGAGGACGAGCGCCACCTAGCGGGCACGCCGGCAGCGTGCGTGGCGGGTCGAGCTAGCGAAGCACCGCCAAGAAAATGTAGGTTTCACAAAACGGAATGTTTTTGCTGTCAGTTGTCCGTATCCACAGTCTCACGTTATCAGTGATCTAATAGCGGAAGTGTTCCTTTAAAAAAGACTCATGCACATACAGTCCACACGGATCCCCACGGAAGACGCGCCTCACTCAAGGGCAGGAGGGGAGTATTGGGGAGGGGCTGCCTTCCAGAACCCAGGGGGCTGCAGAGCCCAGACCTCCTGGCCTAACGCATCCTCGATTTCTCTGCGCCGGCTCCTCCGGCTACCTCCTGTGCGTGCGCGACCCAGGCTCCCGCCGGACGCTGACAACGGGCACAGGTGGTCTGCATGCTGGATGGAGTCACAGGAAGGATTTTCATGAGACTAATTGGGGTATTTCACCTAAAACATCAGAAAGTTCAGGCATCACCAACAAGCCTGTCTTGTACCTCAGTTTTTTCCTCATTTGGGTTGTCTGTTAGACACTGGGTGGATGATGGTGCTCTTTCTTTCTTTCTTCCTTTTTTTTTTTTCTTTTGTGGAGAAGAGGAGAAGGTGTGGGTGGATAAACAGGTAGATATTTATTATGTGCAGTGGCTTGTGTTGAGTTTTGTATAAAATTCAAGGAAAGTCTTCCGAATTTACTACCTTTCTGAGTCTAAGTAACTATCCTACGAACTCTCAAGGTGTTATGCCACATTCTCCTTGCAAAAGTCCCCAGCTAATTCCCTTTCTCTGGTCTCTTCCTTTCATTCCTTTAATATCCAACCAGTTTTCCTTCAGGTCCTGCCATGTCTCACGCGTTTCTCTAGGCTCAGGGTTCGAGGCCCCCTAGGGGACTAGTCTCCATAGCTAACATTCCAGGGGTGGAATACCCTCAAGAAACAGACGCTTAAATGCAGCAACGGACAAAACATCAGCCGGTGGCAGTACTGTGGAAAGAATGAAGGCAGAGTGGCTGGCAGAGGTGACCCAGGGCTATTTCAGCTGGAGTTCTAAAATAAAAGCAGAAAGTATAGAGGAAGAGGTTTTTTCAGCCAGAGGGGAAAACTAGCGCAAAGGGCACGTGGTGTGAACAATCACAGGGTGCTCAAGGACCCAACAGGAGAGCAGTGGGGGCGGGCCGAGTCACAAGAGTTGGGGTCCAAGAGGCCACCAGGGGCCGGACTGTGCAGGGCTTTATAAGCCACAGTAAGGAGTGTGGACTTTATTCGGAGTTTGACGAGAAGCCATAGGAAGATTTTAAGCAAAGAGTTAACTGCATGTGATTTACATCGGAAAAAGATTACTCTGGATTGTGGGGACGATGAAAGGAGAATTATGGAAATCTGTTGGAAGCTATGAGCCAGAGACAACGGCGGCTTCAGTTAGGTGGGGCTGGAGACGGAGGGGGTGGACAGGTGTGGCACTGATTTTGTGGTACTTACCTTTTTTTTGAAAATTGTGGTAAAATGTACAGGACATGAAATTTACTCCTTGACGCATCTTGAAGATGCGGTTCAGTGGTGTTAACCACCTTCCCATCGGTGGGCACCGTCACTGCCATGTGTCTCCAGAACTTTCCTTGCAAAACCAAAACTCACCCAACTACCCCTGAAATGATGACACTTGCTGTCACAGGAGCGTGCGTATTCGGGATGTTAGCTGGAAGGAGGAGTGGTCATAGACTTGGGTACTTAGTCCGGATTTCAGAGGTGCTCAGTGACGCCCGGGTCAAGGGTGATGGCGATGGGGGAGGGGCAGACACTGGAGGTGCTCTTCACCTTATCATGCTCTGCACCTCCTAACACAGCCAGGTGAGTCTGTGTGGTTCCTGTGCACACCTCCCCACCCCAAGCCCTTGGCTCCTGTTTCTCCACCTACATGCCGTCTGCCCTGTTCCTTGGGGTGCAGATCCCCCTCCCATGCATTCTGGCAAAGGACACAAACAAGAACATGTACTATTTTTCAAAGAGACTGTTCTCCACAGCCAGGCTCGGCTCACGCAGTCCTTCAGTTCTCAGTCTGCCTGGGACTCTCTCACTCCTGTGACTTTTTCCTTTAGGAATCCAGAAAACCTGATGTTTTATCTGCCCGCAGGCCCAATTTGACCTCTTTGTCTTTAATTAAACCAACTAATCTGGACAAGTTGCCACCTGGCGATGGTAAACAAAGATGCATAATTCAAGAGCATGGCTTTCTTCGAGCAGCGTTCCTTAATTACACTCACCCCAGACCCCTCCACTGTTTGCCATCCCTGTGTGCCCACCTAGGTCACTCTCTACTTAATACCCCTATGTAGATGCTTACTGTTGGGACTTCACCATATTTTCAAATGAGCCTTTGTATAAACCACACAAAAATAATTCATGTGTATTTATATAGAAATATATAAACAATACCACATATAATCTTATCATATATAATCTTAAAAATATTGGTAATGCCAATAAAGCAGTGTTAGTAAACTAGCTAGATACAGCGGGATTCTGAAGGCCAGGGCCTGAAGTTGGCTGTCTGTTGTAAAGACAGATGGACGGGGGCTAGAGAGGTATTACAGCTCACTAGCACCAACCTTGGACTTCCTGAAATAATCATAAAGGCTAGAGAAGAACTAACCCAATAGAATTGTACACATAAATTCACTGAAAGACACATGAGGTCTGTCTGGAAAAAGTCCAGCCACTGTTAATGCGATGCGAATGGTTTGTGTGACATCCCTGAAACCTGGCAGCCAAGGAGAGTGGACTGGAATGTGCAAGTGTGAACAATGACGACTTCACTGTACTAGACAGTGGGGGCGGTAGATGCCCTTGAGTGAGCATGTGCACTGTGTGGCCATCGCATTCAAAATGATTGAGTGAGTAGAGCAACGAATCTGCATCAGATTTTACATTAAGCTTGAACATTCCTCCATGGAAACTATTCGGGTGACTCAGAAGGCCACAGCTATGAGCAACTGGTGATTGGCAGCTTCATCACGACAGTTCACCTGCTCATGCCTCATGTCTTGTGCAGAGGTTTTTGATAAAACATTAAATCGCCCAGGTGACCCAGCCCCTCCACAGACAGCCCAGATTTGGAACCGTGAGACTTCTGCCTTTTCCCAAAACTAAAATCACCTTTGAAAGGGAAGAGATCTCAGACCATCAGTGAGATTCAGGAAAACATGACAGGGCAGCTGATGGCAGTTGGGAGAACTGTGTGAGGTCCCAAGGTTCCTACTTTGAAGGGGACTGGGGTGTCATTGTCCTATGTACAATGTTTCTTGCATCTTGTATCTCCTTCAATAAATGTGTCTGTTTCTCATATTACGTGGCTGAATAACTTCTGGACAGACCTCATATGCCAAAATGTGCATAGCCTCATTTTCTACTTTCCAAAACCTGGAACCTACTCAAATGCTCAGTAAGAGTAGAATGGACAGACTTGGCCAGGTAGCTCAGTTGGTTAGGGTGTCATCCCACTACACCAAGGCTGTGGGTTCGATCCCCGGTCAGGGCACATATAAGAACCTAAGAATGAATGTGTAAATGAGTAGAACAACAAATTGATGTTTCTTTCTCTCTCTTTCTTCTTTCCTCTCTCTTTCTCTAAAATCAATACATGAAAATTAAAAAATCATCCATTAAAGTAGAATGGATAAATCATTTATGATCATTCACAGAATAGGATACTACTTACTACAGAGCAACAAGAATGAACTCTCTATAGCTACATGCTGTCATATGGGCAAGTCCCATAAACAATGTTTTAAATGACTCACTGTGTGTCCCCTTTGCCTAGAATGAGCCTGGCACGTGGTATGCTCTCAGCAAATATTTATTGAACCCATAGTCTCATTTTATCCCCCCCCCCCCTCTAAGATCAGTGGGATGGATACCGGAATGCCTGCTTATGGACGAGGAGCCTGAGATGCAGAAAGGCCAAGTGATGAATTCCAGGCCGTGCAGAACATGACCGCTGCACTAGGATGTCTGCCTCGCAGCTCGCTCTGTAACCCGGGCCAGCTGACCACCGGCCTCAGGTACATGGCCATTCCCTTTGCCTTTTAGCACAGATAACATATTTCAGGTTCCTTTGTTGTTGTTAAATCATTTTCTGAGGCCTAACCTGGAGATGTTTATTTCCATTCCGGGATATTTTGGACGGGGCTCTGAAAGGGAAAGGGCCAGAAGGCTGTGTTTTCAGAGAAAGGGGCTGGAGGGGGAGGGGGCCGTGCCGGGGAGAAGTGTACTGGAGAGATTTATGTCCAGGAATTGCAGCAAACTGTCATTCTGCCTGAGTAAGTGTGGCTAGAAACAGGAAGGGGGGAACAGGATATCGTGGTAGCTCTCAGGCTTAATGGAATGTCAAGTGAACAGATGGGACCGGGCTGTCCTGGGAACTGTCAAAGGCAGAAGCTAGCGGAGGCTTCGGAGAAATCTCCACACAAATGCAGGTGAACGGGGGCTGGGGCACGTGCTTCCTATGGATTCAAAAAGGGTCCTTAGTGAAATATGAAAAGGAAAAACAAAGGCTCCTTCTGTCCAAGCCATCTTTCTAGATCAATCTATATTCAAGTCAGAAGTAGGGGTTGGGGGGTGGGTGGGGTGGAGGGTGGACACATTTGTGAAGGCATGGATTTCACTTAGGGGTTAGATTTACTTTTTAATTTTAAGAATCCAAAATGACCAGTTATATCCTTTTAAACTCCAAGAATATTTACTAGGGAAAGAATCTTTTTGAAGCACCAGAGGACACCAAGATGACAAGGATGAAGTTAACGGCCATGTTTGAGGGTAAACAGAGACACATGGGTCAAATACAGGAAAAAGCAAGTTCTTGTCAACGAGTTCCTTTTGGTTGCAAAAAAAAGTGAGTTTGACTATTTCAAGGAAGAGTCTCTGAAGACTGACAAATTGGTTTCTGCAAATGAAAACAACTCTGAGCTTTGATGATAAACTCATTTTGAAAAGATGACATTTAAGAAAAAGCACGGACCAGATTCTGCATGTGGTCACAGGGAACCGCACTTTTTAGAAGCTAATGGAGCGGCCAATCCATCAGGAGCTGTGAACCGAGTGAATGAGGACACACGATTTCTGCAGAGGATTTGAAGAGGGTCTGTGGGGTTTTTACGTTAGAAAGCGTGGCATCCTGGGCATTTGTCATGGCCCGAAACACCCAGATGCTAGAAGAATTACGCACTCGAATTGCATACTTGAAATACATTGCCGTGCTTACAAGGGAATGAGGGAAACCCACAATCACAGGTGTTCTCGTACAGAAATCTCTGTGTACAGAAGGGCTGGCTGGATGGACGTGGGTGGGCGGACCTGCAGACTGTGCCGATAACTAGGCTGCCATCTCCTCGCTCTACCCAGCCATCGCTGTCCTGCTTCGTGGTGCTGGCCAGGGACCCCGCCAACACCGTTTCTCCTTTGCTGGCTGGCTCTTCAACTGCTCTCAAGCAGGGGCACTAAAGAGACACCAGAGGGCTCAAGCTCGAGGAGGGACTTGCTTCCTCTTCTTGGGTGGCCCTTCCTTCCATTAGCATCCCCCAGCCAAGATGGCTCTTTGCCTGGCAGGGACAGCTGATTGCAGGGGCCATTGCTTCCAGATCCCCCAGTCTCTGAGAACAAGCCGCAGTGTCCTGTCTGAGAGGCCACTGAATGGGCAGCACCCTTCTGGGTCCCTGCTCTGCGTGGCCTCCCCTCCCATGGGCTCCCCATCCCCGCCTTCCATCCTGTTCCCTCAGCCCGGGGGGACCATGACGGCTACCTTCTGAAGTTACTTGACGTCACAGCGTGTCATCCTGTTGCTTTTTTGTCCTTCAGTAGCTCTCGAAGCCCATCCCCAGCATTAAAGGATCTGTTACAATAACTGATGTGGTCTCTAACAGCTGACTGCCCCATGTCTAAAACAAGGTCTAGAGTGACTTAGATGCTGCATTCGGCCTTCAGTCCAACAGTAAGGGAGCCCTGGCACAGGAAATAACTGACCTGCAGGCAAACATCCCTGTTCATTCCGACGCTGGGCTTTCAGACACACGGCTAGAGGGGGCTTGGTAGTTGGTACTTGGGGAACGGCTTTAGTGGGAGATGCCTGGTCTCTCCTGGATTGCTTGTGGCAACAACGCATACACACATATACACATACACAACACCCTTGGAACCTACTGATCTTGGGGGCACGGCTTCCTGGGAAGCATCACACAAACGCTGTGACCACCTGAGCAGAGATCTCTCATCTCTGTAGTGGCTTTCGTCTGTGTGTGGAGCTGCAGGTATCCTTCAGAGGCTTCATGTGTCAGTGTGTGTCCCGATGAGAAAGCCCTAGGCACGTAGAGCGGCTGTCTGGGACTCGGTGTCACACTTGTGCCTGGCAACTACTTACAACCTTGGGTTGATTAGTAAAGTTTGGGGCTGGGTATGGTCTCTCATTTGTCTGGCTCTTCGTTATTGCACAGGCCATTTCTCAGCATGCTACTGGGGCTTCATCAAACTGTGGGGATGAACAAGCAAGAGGAAGATGGGGATACAGGCCTTCAGGGATCCCAAAGGTATGAGAAGTGAAGGGGGGCCCTAGGACAATGGCCAGAGAAGGCCGGTCTGACTGGACAATCGGTGTCAGCAACAGGCGGTCTGGCCTGGGATCCTGTCTTAAGGTCCAGTGGTTCCCGGCCGGGTCTGGCCTAGACTCTTCTGCGCACTTGGCTTCCTGGGGCCACATGCTAGTACAGCTCCTGCTGTCTGCTCTGTGCCACAGACATGGGAGGCAAAATGTCAAAGCCTTTAGGAGAATGTGTGATCTTAAGCCAAAGCACAAGAACTAACCACAAAATGAAATTTATATTTAATTCCATTACAATGAAAAACTGTTCACCAAAAAGTACGGTAAAGAAAGGGAAAAGATAAAGTACCATTGTGCATAGAGGTGTGCACATGTGTGTGCTGGGGGATATTCACAGCCACACGCGCAAAGGGTTATTATCCTTGACTATATAAAGATATGTTTATACCTTTACATACGAATATATAAAGAACTCCTACAAGTCAGCAAGAAAAAAACACCCAAATGGATGGAGGACATGGACAGGCATTTCACTGAAGAGGAAAACGAGGATGGGAAGTACACGTGGGAAGACGCCTGGTCTCCTGGCAGCAGAGGCCACAGGGACTTCCCTCCAGTAGACGGGCAGAATTTACGAAGTCCTGTCCCACCGAACGTCAAGGAAGAGAAGTACGCTGCCAGTGGAAATTCACTGCGGTGACAGCAGGTGGGAAACGATTTGGCATTGTCTCGCCAACCTGAAAATATGCCTCCCCTAGGAATGAGCAGCACTTGCACCCTGGAGCGGAAAGCTGGCCGTTGCGGTGTCGGGGGTTTGGGGGTGGGGTTGTACTGAAGCTGGAGCCTGCACAGCGGCTGAGTGGTCCAGTCCTCTGGTTCACAGGCTTGTGTCCCCCCGGGGCAGCCGCCAGCTTTGTCCTCCCATGTACCTCGATGGGCTGACAAGTATCATTTACTCCATGTACAATATTAATAAGTTTGGAAGGGCCTGTCCACAAAATACTTATAGAATATTCATAGAAGTATTGTTTAACTTGGAAACAACCCAAAGACCAGTAATAGGCAAATAACAGCTAAGTGTATTGTGATACAGTCTTTAAATGGAATACTTACACAGAAGTGAAAATGAATGAACTTAAACTACATAACACTAACCATAGATGAATTTCAAAATACAGGTACAAGAAAAATGCAATTCAAATGATTCTTAAAATAGGACTCTATTTGCATCAAGTGCAGAAACATTCAAACTTAAAAGTATTGTTTAGAAATGTATTGTTTACATAGGTAGTAAAATGATAAACCTGTAATTAGAAAGGTAGGTAACCTTGGGGCATGCTGGAAGCTTCCAAGGCATTGTGTGTAAATTGGATTTTTAAAAACAATTCTTTATATCATAATTATGTATGTACATTATCTATGTACACATTATATACATACATGTAAGAGCTCTATATATTTAGTTATAAGAAATATTCTATAGATATCTTTTTTCAAAGGGTATAAAAAGGTAGATGTGAAACTTCAGTTTTGCAAAACATCTGCCTACATATTTCATGAATTCAAAGGCACACTTCTGCCTACACAGGTTTAACATCTCTGGAATAAGGAAGCACCTGAAGCTTGCTACCGACTCCGTGGCAGGTGCGCTGTTATTTGTCAGTGTCACTGTCGTGTGTGAACTTGCTCGTAACCAGTCAGATCTCGCCACACCCGAATCATGTGCATCATTGGCTCCATACACTTTGATTTTAAACATTATTCAAAATCTTTTTAAAAAGATGGCATTATGACTTGATGTCATTGTGTCCTCAGAAAGTCACAGAAACCCCACAGCAAGGAATACAATTTGTATTGGTGAGGGTGAGGCAAGTATTCAGTGCTGGAGGAAAACCTGTGATTTTATCGTTTCTTGCAAAGCAATGACTAAGTGCTTTCTGAGACTGGAGAAAGGAAAATGTCCACAAGGTGGTGATGCTTTTGTGTTTTATTCCTGAAATACATGAAAAGGATTAGCCAATCCGTGCCCAGGCACCCAGCTAAAGGTGGGAGGAATTGAGGAATGACATTTCAAAGCAAGCGAGTATGACAGATTAATTTGTTTCTGTGTCATAATTTTATTTTTCTTAGTGGGGGAAAAAGGATGAATTTTTATTGCTTATAGCATCTTAGATTTGGTGGTGTAGTCGGTTTTGCATATATGTAAATCAAAGAAAGTTCAAAAAAATTACACATCAGAATACATCTGACTTGTGGGATTAAAAGTGATCCCCTCCACGTTTGATTTTTTAAAAAAAGATTTCATTTTTAGAGAGAGAAGGGCAGGAGAGAGGGAGAGAAACATCAATGTGTGGTTGCCTCTTGTGCACCCCCTACTGGGGACATGGCCCGCAACCCAGGCATGTGCCCTGACTGAGAATCAAACCAGCGACCTTTTGGTTCATGGGCTGGCACTCAACCCTCTCAGCCACACCAGCCATGGCTGAATTATTGAGTTTTGTCTCTCCAGTTGACCTTCTAAAGGTTTTTTATGTTTCCTTATATCCTGGTTCCTCCACTTATTTACTGAAGTACCAGTTTTTCAGAGTAGACTACAGAATTCCCTTTGTAGCATCTGCAGCAATCTTTTATATCAGGATCTGGTGGGAGGGCTATAAACTCAGGGGATTTTGAGTAGGTTCATCTTTGCATCCCTGGTGCTGGGCACGGAGTCGGAGCCCAGCACTTGTGCACGTCCCAGAACGGCAGTGGGGGGGAAAACGCTGGCTATACCACTGTTCTCCTCCCCTGAGAAAATCACCTGTGTCAGTGTATCGTGAAAAACTTCTTGCTTTTGACTTAGTCACAAAGATAGCTAAGCAGCAATTTTAGGAAATGTAAGGTACTCTTGCATATAGGATGAACAATGAACAAACGAAAATCAAAGTGAAGCCGAAAAACAAGCAATCTTTTTCCAGCATTTGTTTGAGTTCCAATGATCCCCCACTGTGACCAAACCAGTTAGGTTTTATCAGTTGTCTAGATGTTTGGGCAAAAGCACTGGATTTTGGCCCCCGGCTCCCACCTTCCAGGTGGAGATGCTGCTTCCCTCCCCTGCGGCCGAGCAGGAAGAACTCCTGGCCTGGGGTTTGCGGACAGTTCAGTCTCAGCCTCGCTGGTTCCCGGTGCGACCTGGTCGAAGAGCAGCGCCCCCTGATGGCATCTTGTGTTTGATTCTACAGAGACATGCCACCAACAGCTCATGTTTAAAAATGAAAATGGAACACTATGTCTAAGACAAATTAGTTAGAGAAGAAATAGTTTTCACAGGTGATTTTGAAGTTCAGAAAAGAAAAAATCTTACTACTAAAGTTTTGGGAAACATTTTATAATTTATATATAAAATCTCAGTAAGAAACCATGTAAAATGACAGAAATATCCACTTTACATTGTGTCAAAAAAAATTCACACACTGAATGTAAATTTTAATTACAAAACAAGAATATGAATAAAACACTTTAAAATAATCTCAATTATTTGGCAACTCATCACATCATTGCTAGAGACAAATTTGATCTTAAGAAAAGTTTAATCTTATGAAAAACATAAGTTGGACAGTTTGCTCATATGGGAGATTGAAGATGTTTAAAAAAGGAGCTGGCAATACAGCCAGTGTCCAGCCTTGTCATAATTATGCAGGAAACAACATAAGACCCTGGAGCACGACAGGAGTGGCCTGATCTTCAAAGCGCTGCTCTTGTCTGAAAACGGTGATAAGGAAAGAGCACGGGCTGAGCCTCGGAACAGCAGAGTGGAGTGAATGCAGACTGGGGGGCAGGTGGGGGCGGTGGGGGCGGGGAGGATGTTTCTGCCGCAGGCGACGAACAGGACGTAACTTTGCCTGAATCAGAACCTCTTTCACCAGTGGGGCTGGTAGTGAAGTCACAGATGAGAGTACAATCTAAAAACAAGTGACATTCTTAAAAAACAGTCACAACTGTGAACAGAAAGGCCACGGAGCCCCTGGAGCTAAACTACTTCACTCGAACACATGCGAGAAGGCTCTGCGGTTCCTGCCCGACCGTATCCATGGTTACAGGCAGGCAGTCCTACAACACTGCTACTAATGACTGCATAGCATTTAAAATCCTTTTTTTAATTAAAAAAATAATAAAATAAAATAAACAGATATATAGTAAAGTTCACAGATAAGTTTTCTCTGTAAAATAAATAAAGTGTTCATTGATTAGCATCATACACAGAGTAAAATACAACCTATTTTTACATGTTTATATACTGTACACAGAGGACCAGTCGGCAGCCTGGTGTCGGATGGGCTGAAGGGTTTGCATCCGCGATGTGCCCCATCGGGAAATCCCAATTTCCAACGTTAAAATATACAACTACTTTGCTTTGAGTTGATACAAAGTAAACTTATTTTCCTTTATCTGAAATAAATGTACATAATATCTATCTTCTATGAACAACAGTTTATAAAGCCGTTTAAAACATAACAAGAAAAAGCTTGCACCTAGGAACTTAGAGCACATGCAGGTACTTTCCCTGGTTAAAAAAAAGCCTGCGCCCGAGGCTGGAGCTTCTCTGTCTCCTCCACGCGTCCGCCAGGATTACCGCTTCGCCTTCTTCACCGGGGCGTCCTCCGCCCGCTGCTGGCCTCGCGTGCGGGCGCCCGGGGGGCTGGCCTCCCTCTTGCGTTTGGTGGGAGGGGACTGCTGCGCCTTTGACCTGCAGCAGACACAAGTCGGGCAGTGGTGAGAGTTAGAAGGAGCTGCTTCAAATGATTTGGGAGTTCTTAAAAAAAAAAAAAAAAAAAGATTTTTGAACTTGAGAGCCAAGAAAAGAAAACCTGGGTATGGTTTACATACAGGAAAAGGAGACAGAGTCTAGCAGAGCTCGTGCTGAGTGGCTGGTTGTGGACGGCCTCACCTGCAGAGCAGTCAGAGAAGCCTGCCTCCAGCTCTGGTCCAGCTCGGCCACACTCGAGGTGTGACCTGGTCCAGCTGACTTTCCTCTTTGGGCTCAGCTGTTCTACCTCTGAAATAACCAAGAGCCATTCCCACACACACCGCCCCAAGTGGAAACAACGAACGAGAACACAGCAGCCTCGTGCCTACTCCGTCCCAGGGGTGCAAGCTCAGCGCCACGCAGCCGACAGCTGGCGACGCCGCAACAGGCGTGTCCCACACTCTCCCGGCCCGTGGCCCAGGCCTGCCCCCACGCCGCTCCTACCACGGTTGTCCACATCTCTACGTGCATCTCTCTCTCTGGCTCTCTGATGCCTTCAGGATAAACTCTTCCAGAGCAGAACCCACCAAGTCCTTGATCATATACCCTTGACTTTGCACCATCTGGCCTGCAGTCCTGCCAAACACACAATGTTCTTTTACGTTTTCATGCTTTGGCATGTGATTGTTTGGGGGGGAGGGGGAGACTGAGTCACTCCACACCTCCCCTCTGGCCAACCTCATTTTAGGCCCCAGTGGAAAGCAGCTCCTCGGGGAAGCTGCTCTTTGGAAGTCGCACAGCACCTACCATTGCAATGCATCCACCACGCTCTCCCTACGACAGGTTACAGGCATTATTTTAAAACAAAGGATGAAGAGAACGCACAGAAAGCACTCCTGGTGTCACATCCTTTAAGTCTGGCTCGTGGGAGTTTGGTTTCACTCACAGGAGCAGCACCGCGAAGTGCGTCCTTGCTGTGCGCTGCTGTCAAGCAGGTTGGAAGTCCCACACACACGTCTCCCCCACGAGACAGGACGTGTCTCCAGGGCAGCTGCTGGGTTTCAGTCGGTTCCCAGCTCTAGTGCCTGGTACTAAGTCAGCAACCAGAAAGCTGAACCCACGGAGGATGGAGAAACGGGACTTTTCCCATAGGATGGCACGTTTGCTTATTGGCCCTTTGGCAGCAAAATTAAATAAACTCAAACTGATTCAAACGCGGGTACATATGACGAAGTTTAGCACCTTTCACCTACTCTGACAGACCAGGGCCCGTTACGACCCGTGTCCAAGGCGGCCGCGAGTCAGGAACCGAGCCCTGTGCACTGGGCAGGTGGGGGTCTGATGCTGTGCCGGGTGCCACGCAACAGAGACCAGAAGTGTGGGGCTGGTGTGCTTCTCCTCATGGTATGAGCCCCGGGGCGGGGGTCACCAGGCCCTCCCTCTCCACCCAGGCTGGGGTCTGACCAGCACATTGGCATCACCTGGAGCTGTTACAAATGCAAACTCTCAGGCCCCCCCTTACCCCCCAGAATCAGAGCCCGAGTCTTCCCAAGAGCTTCCCTGATAGGTCTGCACATTTTAGGAAATAATGAACAGATCCTTCTGAGATTCTTCTCACATAAAAAATAAGGAACACACTACATGTTACGTGATGAGGGTTCATGGAAGAATCTGTGCACGAAGCCTGGCCCTAGAGTTGGGCCCCTTTCTGTGCACGGGGACGACGACACACACACATGACAAGTGTGTGCTGTGATGATCAACATGCTGAGAGGTTGGGACGGGCTTTGTGCACCATGAGGGGTCTGGCATTTCCTGATGCCATAGCGTGCAGAGAGTAAGACAGACCCTGATCTCAAGGAACAAGCTTCTGGCCCAGAGGGAGAACACAGCTAACAAAGCGACAGCGCACACCGCCTCCCCTGCACAGCCTGACCCGAAGTGCGGCGGAAAGGAGAGCTGCAGACGGCTGGCGAGGGCAGGCGCGGGTGTGAGGGGCACTCAAGCAAGAGCGGCACCGGCATGAGCTGCGGCGGAGCAGGACTCAGCTGAGCATGGGGGGCAGCCAAGGCCTGGGCTGCGGTGGGAGGGCCGCAGGGGGCGCCTCACTGTCACTCCCTGGCATCTCCAACTCTGGCTGAAGCAGCAATGGCTGCGGGCCGGCACTGGCTCCGCCATGCTGCACTGACTCGACCAGGCATCCAGATCTGTGACTGCTCGGGAAACACACGCCTCGCCCTCTGTCCTGGCGGACAGGCGGCGCATGTGAGGCTCACAGGTGTCGAGGACGGGCCTGTGCAGGGGACCCTGAGGGGAGGCCGACTGGAGAGGACACTGAGACTCCCTTTGCACCCTGGCCATTGCGTTTGGAGGTTTCCATCGGGGAGCCAGTGATCCACAGGGACAGTTGTTTGGCGAGACGACGGTGTTCGAGGAGCTCCGGGAGAAAGGGCTACC